>OY754988.1:23541510-23756510 GCA_963576475.1 Molanna angustata | reverse complement strand
ATGTCGGCCTTCATAGCTCAGTTGGATCTGACTGTTGATTCAAAGGTCCCTGGTTCGATTCCCGTGTAGACAAAGTTTTAAATTGAATTTTGAGTCTGGATCTGTGAGACGATAAAGGGGACATAATATAAACCAATTTCAAATCAAATATAATATCAAACAGTTTGTTTTTAGAAATAAATCTATATTTAAGTATTATCAACATTTCTCTGGTGAATGTTCATTACACAATTTTAAAACTCAGCCTGAACTCCCCTAAAAATATATTTAAAAAATCATTTTTTTTCAACATTTTTTTCAAAATTAGATACTCCATAACTTTGTGTCGTGGAGAATTAAATCTTTTATATGATTAAAGAGTGCATAACATCAAAGTGAAAATCATGAAATCCTACAAAGTTTTTTTCATTTTAAGTCAGATTTGTTTTCAAAATACAAAAAAATCAACAAATTTTGAGTTTCCGATAATTTAAATCACAAAAAAAACTCTTTTTAATGCACTCGATTGTTATCTTTACTAACACTTAACTTCATATTGTATAAGGCGGTTTTAATATATCATGTTTTCAGTCACTAGATTTAGCGTTATATGTCCTTTTAATATCGTAAGTCTCCAGAATGTGGCAACTTCTTTTTGGGTACGTGTTCAATTAATATTCGACATAGTCCCTGAAAAGCAATTTTAAATAAATAAATAAATACATAAGTATAAAGGGGATATATCTTTATTTACAAATAATAATTTTAGAAATTCTAATGTGTAAAAATAGATTTAATAGAAAATTGGTTCGATTAAGAAAATATTCTTAAACACGATACGTAAGGAAATTATATGACAGACTAGCATGTACGAGATGAAGTATGAGTGTGAGTGAGGCCATGAATGCTAAGACTGGAGGCGTCAGCCTAGCCTGAAAACAGGGACATGGCACGATGATATGTTTGTATTTATGTGACTATTAAAATTCAAATTCAAAAGCATAAATTGTGTACAATATTGAAAACTGCACTCTCACTTCAGGATCAAAGGTTTTAAATTAGATTCGTTTTGAATGTAGCCATCAGGCAAAATTCATCAATAGTTTGTGCTTTGAGCCCATTTTTCCCTGATGCGCCAAACACAACTCTGACATACTCTGAGTGGTTCATTTTTTCTACCAATAAAGCTGAGTGGATCTTTCGTCCCTCGCCAACACAGCTGAAAGGCAGACCGGAGAGAGGAATGGAAGAGGTGTCAGACTACAGGGTCAGGCCTAGAAGATAATATTGAAATAATGAAAAAAATACTGATTTTAAATCCAGAATTCCGTTTGAAATAAAGATTTTGTAACGTTATTCTGGTTTTCATATCAATTATACCTGAAGTTGCATTCAAAAGTCATATTTTTTAAATGAATAACACACTGTTTTTCTTCTACAATAAATATAGTTTAAAACAGGTTGCCACATTTAAAAAAATGATGATTGATGATGTTTTCATCTCACGAATCTAGACTGTAAACAGTGTATCCACGGGGAGTCGAAAACAAGATCTTTGACTCTATAATTAGTTACCTATCTGACTGAATAATGAGTAGCAAATGGTTGACATTTTACATTTTTATATTTTAAATTATGAAAAATTAAACACATCTTTATCCACGACACTATAATATTATGTATATTGAGATACAATTTTTCACTCATTCATATTCATACATCACGATATTCTCTTTAATTATTCTGAATTCCTACATTCTCATCTTTAAAAACCCCATTTTTGTAACCAATATTGTGTAAGCTTTTTTTAGTCAATCCATACATCTCGTTCCACAATTAACAGTATTTTTTTTCTCGCACAACAGCTTTAAGGCAGTCACAGTGCGACACATGTTCATTATCTTATTGAATACCTATATTTTTTGAATCGCTGAATCGCCCCAAAAGAAGACGTCAGCTTCAACAGGTAAATTATTTAATAACACAGACAGTCATCCCAGTGTTACGTGCAACGGTGCAACTACATCTGTACCTGAAACAAACGGTGTCCTCTACCTCTCACGTAGTTCGGTGAAGCTAGAGGCCTTGAATGCTCAAGTAAAATTGGGCAGTCTTTATGAAAAAAACAACTTTGTAACTTACCAGAAGTAAAGAATTATCTCGCCTTTTTTCGAGACTTTGGTAAACACAGGCTTAAAGGCTTGCTTACTTACATAACTTTACAGACTCAGGTACCTTTATCGTATTTTTGTGAATTTAAAAATAAGTTTAATATAGTCAAAGTTGCGCTCTCGTAATAATCTAAGCCTTGGGCTTGTGTCTATTTTACCCTCTCCTTTTTGACGGTCCCGTATGCCTTTGATAATGTTTATTTTCAATGGATGCGGAGCCAACACAGGTCGAGTATCCACTCTTAGGAGAAGATACTTGAGAGATGGAGCAGAAGGGGGCAGGTCATGACATGTGACATGAATGCAGTCTAAAATGTTTATGAAATATGTGATGCTTTCAACTTTAAATGTGCCCCAAAGCGACTGTGGGTCAAAAAGAGAAACGTACCTTAATATACACTACCTGTCTACAATATTTTAATTGCCGAGGGTTGTTTTAATGAACCTTCTGGATCACAGGGTACTAATTTTTTTTTAAAGAATATGAAGAGAATAAGAAGCTCACTTTAGTGCAGATATAGTGTTAAAGAATCTTGAAAGTGTTCTTCCATTCCTCTCATCGTGTTCATTTTCATCTACATTTAACATCTTTCTTTATCTTACAATATTTAGTGTCTTCAGTTCTTATCATGTGATCTGATTTCAACAGCAATCATTTGCAATAACGGCAACTTTGGCTTCCTTTCATATGTTGAGATCTTTCATTGTTTGAGTGCCCTATTCACTCTGTTTTCTACCCTAATAAATTGCTTATTTGTTTCCTTTTCTTCAAATCCTTTATTACCTACGAAGTTCAGGGAAGTTTTACTAGCAACCATATTCTGTCTTGTCTGCAACAGGTTTACGTGAACTTGAGTTAGTCCACTAAAGGTTCACTCTGACCTCTGGAACCAGGCTTAGTTTCAATAAAATAGTGATGGTTTCCATTATTTCAAATCCTTTAGTACGAAGTTCAGGGAAGTTTTACTTGCAACCTAATTCTGTTTTGTCTGCAACAGGTTTACATGAATTTGAGTTAGTCCATTCAAGGTCCACTCTGACCTATGCAACCATGTTTAATTTCAATAAAATATTAATGGTTTCCATTATTTCAGGAAATGAAGTTCAGGGAAGTTTAAGTCGCAACAATATTCTGTCTTATCTGCAATAGGTTCACGTGAACTTGAGTAAGTCCACTAGAGGTTCACTCTGACCTCTCGAACCATGTTTAATTTCAATAAAATAGTGATGTTTTCATTTATTTCAAATCCATTAGTACGAAGTTCAGGGAAGTTTGACTCGCAACTATATTCTGTCTTGTCTGCAACAGGTTCACGTGAAGTTGAGTTATTCCACTCGAGGTTCACTTAATGCACGTATTGGCATTGACACCATGTTTAATTTCACTCTCTTCTCCTGTTACATTGAAGTGCGTCCCGACGCATGTTCCCATTATTGATCTTTTGGGCGAAGACATCCCTCACCCAAGCCCCGCGGTGGTTGAAAATTTAAGGGGAGGGTGTGTAAAACGCCAACCCTTAGCATTGCCTGCCATCATTTTCAGCGCCGCTGAAAGTACCGTTGTGATTATTATGAAAATTTAAACGCATTCTCCACCCACTACCAATGTAAATATGATATGTAGGTACATTAAGGTTTACTGCGAACACGATTCTGTTCTGATAGGTGATTACATTGTTGGTGTAAAATGAAATTTAAAATTATTTCAGGGGGTAAAAAGTTGTTTGTATTTAACCCAACTTAAAACTACGACATAGGTAAATATGTAAAACTTACATTCAAGTTTAGGTACACAGTTCTATTTTCATCTACATCAAGACGTTCAAATAGACTAACATATCTTTATTTACCTACCCTTTCATTAAACTTTATATAATGCTGAAAATAAGTTGCTTTACCGCAACATGCTGAGCAATCTGAGGGGCATGGTCTTTTTGAGATGCAAAAGTTGTTTGTCTTTTGTATGTGAACTTACATTTTGTCCCAATAAATGTTTTGATATTAGGTAATAATTCTAGAGTTTTTGTTGTACCATAGTAGAGATGCATTTTAAAATTTATATATCAAAGTATTTTTCCACAAAATTCAATCACAATATCGAACGTTTTCGCCGAGGAGACTCGGTATTATCAAGGTCTAAAATGATTCATTTCATAGACTCATTTTAGACCTTGATAAAACCGAGTCATGTCGGCGAAAACGTTCCGTCATTGTTATCGAATTTCGTGGAAAAATACTTTGGTATAATAGGTATGTTCATTAGTTTTTTTTATTATTATTAATGAAGTCCCCAGAATGCGGCAACTTATTGGGTGCGTGTTAAATGAATATTTGACACGGTACCTGTTTATTGCCCGTGAATCAGTAAAATTTATTTTATTTTTATTTTTTTTATATTACACAACACGTATGTTCATAATAAATAAGCAATAATTCATTTATAAATAATATAATTACTATATCAATTCTTCTCTGAAAGCTTATTAGGCTTGAGTAGAGAGGAGTTGTGTTAGTCATAGTCATATTTTATTTTATTTTATTTAATTGTTTATTTCATATTCAGCACAAAATACCTATACAAATTAATTTATTTTATTTTATTTATTTATTTATTTATTTAGTACAACAAAATTCTAAAGAAAATATATGAAATATATTACTAGACAGTCTGTTCCGAAGTAGGTAACTATCAATAAAGTTTGTAAAGTTATTACATTTTACAATATAACACATACATATTATACATAAAAATTTACAATAAAATATATATATACATATATCAACCTTAACAATAAAAAATCACAGTAAAAATACTGATTATTTATTAACCTACACATTAAAAAGTTCACAAAAAAGATGACAGCCAAAAAATACACTACATACACTTAATTCAACACAAAAATCACATTCAAAATGGCGATTTTTTCATTCTTTTCAATTTATATCATAAACACTTACAAGAGAAAATATTTCGCTCGCAGATATATGAAGTGAGTTTTCGTTTTTATGGTTAGTGGATTAAAAAATGGTCAAATGAAAATGTTTTTTTATGACAGTTTTGGCTTTTTATGGCAAACTTCGGTATTATTTATTATCCTTGTCCATAAATCAGGGGCAATGTGTAAAGTTTAGCCCTTGGGGGGAGGTCCTGGGGGACAAAAGTAATAATAATAATAATAGTACCTATCTACAGAATTAAGGAAATAAATAATAAAAACCACATTATGTATAGTAGAAAGAAAATATATTTCACAGATAAGGACTAAGGATTTCAGAATACTCTATAAAAATATCTACCTTTTTAATTATTTATTTATTTAGCTTTTTGTACATAATATTAACAAATATAATGCACACTGGCGGGCTTATTGCCATTAGGCATTTTCTTTCAACCAACCAGATTACAGAGTGACGGAATTGTAAGTACATGTACATCAACAAAAAATGAAAGCTATAAAAGGACAAAGTAAATATACATAACACCAAGATAAATAAAAAAAATCATAGCAAAAAGAAGGAATAGGAAAAAAACAAGAAAAGTAAATTGAGATCAGGTGTTTAAGGTATAAATATTTCTTCTTTAGTAAATATTACGTAGCAAAGGGAAGGAAGGAAAAGGAGAGGGATCAGGTATTTTCGAGGAGATATCCCTGCTTTAGTCTTTTCTTGAAAATGGAAATCTCAATTATCTGAACACCTACTAATGAAGGGTTAAGGCCGATGTCCCAAAAATAAATTGCACTAGAACAGGCATACCTAGTTGGACAGCAGTTATCTATTTTCAATAACGTATACATATGTGAATGGTGTGAAATAAAAAAAAATTAAATAAAAATCGTTTTGTAAAAAGGAAAAAATCGTAGAGCATTAAAACTTGCTTGATTTTTTACAATGTAGGTACCTAGTAGGTATAAACAATTTAATATTATAATTGTTTTGTTTACAGTAGGTAAACGCGAAATTTAAAATATCCATGGAATGTTCCCCCTCCATTTTGTTTTGGCGGCAGCCGGAAACACGTCCTGGCCATGTCAGCGGCCGCGAGAACCGAGGGCGCGATACTCTACTCTCACTTCCGGCGGCCATAGATAAAAGATGGCGCCCGCCTTCTTCGGGGCAATAATTCATAATAACACTCGCCGGAATATATTTTCATATATTTCAGCGGGCGACTTTTTTTTAAGGTCCGCTCCTTTTTCTCCACTTTCGTATTTTGTGGGTCGGGCGATATTTTATTTCGGCTGTCAACAAATACATATTTTACTCGACCAATAAAAATGCGAATATATCGTTTTTTTTTTCGTTTTGAAATACTCATGCGACGGATAAAAAAATAATATCGTGACACAATAAATGGGGTACATACGCACATAGTAGGAAATTATTTAGATTTTTTTATTTTTGTAGAGAAGTACAAAATATATTTAAAAAATACTACCTACTTGAGAACTACTTCGTTGGTTCGTTTTTGTAACTGATAACACCGTAAAAGTAGCAATAATTTATTATTTTCTTCGTTTTGTAGACCCGTTGGTCAGTTATTCAAAAAACTATGCCTACTGTGATGACCAAGTCTAACTATCCTTCCATCTCAGACAGTGATCAGATGGGATTTCATTTGATGCTATAGGTATACGCAAGTCTATCACTGCCCATTCTGGTTACGTGGTCCCTCCCTTCAATGTCTTCTTCTAGATCTACTCCACCGAACAATATCTTCTATTCCACATGCTTTTCAACAATGCTAACACGATCTCGGAGAGTTTTTCCGGTGATTGACCTTAGAACCTTCATTTCCGTTGTCTTTAGGAGCCCCTTGGTTCGATTATTTATTCAGATCAAGAAAATAAATTGAAAACACCTAAGCATTAAAAAAAATTATATGTCGGTACATTATGTATAGGTATTTATATTATCAAAAGGACCATGCTGAATAATCAGCAAAAGTATTGCGAGAACAAGATTTTATGTACAATTGCAAGACCGAGATAAGATTATTACTTTTATAAGACAAATCTTTCTAAACATAAACGCAAGAGTCTCGAGGGCTTTAGTATCCAGACACAAGTTGATTGAAGTTAATTTCCGAATATCAATGAATCTGTACATGCAATTTGATAAATAAATTAGTCACAAATACATATAATTGTTTATCTTTTTCATTAAATTGTTTTTTTTCTCTTTCTGACATGATCAATTTTTCACCATTTTTTAGTCCGAATAAACCATCTCCAACAGAAATGACGTCACAGCTTTTTTCGGCCGCGTAACTTTCCATTCCACACATGGCTTAAGTCCTCATTCGTTCGTTGTGAATTTGAAAAATCTTCCATTGTTCCACCTGTCAAGTTTCCTTTCAAATTCTATACGTTCGCAGCAGCAGCCGCCGCGCTCTTTTTGCGGGAACTGCTCATTTGTCACGCCCCCTCCACCCATTACCCCCTCCTCTCGCCGCCACCGCGCCGTGTCCAATCGTGCGGCTAAAGAGTACCTTCAGCCGTTTGTAGCCAACACAATAACAAGAGAAAAATCACTGATTTGCAAATTTCGAGTATAAGTGCGACACTCAAATTGGGTCAACAGGATCAATGAACTTATATGGTTTCATTCTTGGGGATAGTTGGTAGCAAAGCGATGCATCTTTGCTATCAACTATCCCCATGTCATGGTATATCTGTTCTGAATATTCTCGGCGAGGACGCCATCTGTCAATCGATCCCTCAACCATTCCTTCCAAAATGATGTGTAGTGTAGGACATCCTCGAGTCGCAACACATTACCTATCCAATTTGCACGCCTTTTTGATACGGTGTTTAACATGTGCCTGGTTTCCTCAATTTTGCTGAGAACCTCATTCATTTGTTATATGATCCTTCCGAGATATGTCAAGTATTCGCCTGTAGGTCCACGTCTCGAAAGCCTCCAATCGTTTAAGGTTAGCAAGACCAAATACATGAAATAGGCTCCCACATACCTTCAGACAAAAATAAAATATAAGTTATAATTAGAAAAATATAATTATAATTAGAAAAAAAAAATCAAAACGTACCTTTTAAAGTAATTCTTACCAGAGACACAATGATACAAGTTAGGCTAATCGATTACAGCGCCCTTGAGGCGACCTTCGACCATCCAGATTCATCTCTTATTATAATGGAAGCTATAAACTTCATATCATATGAGTTGGGTAAGTTGATGAAGGCTGAACAGTATTTGTTTTCTTCTTGTGTAACAACTAATCTAAACTCGTATTTTCCTTATTCCGCAGGTGTGGTTCAGCAATCGGCGAGCGAAATGGCGGAGGGAGGAGAAGTTGAGGACCCAGAGAAGATCGGAGCCCGTGGCGGGCAGCGGACCCAATCCAGCTGGCAGCGGTTCAAGTCCACCAGCGCCGACTGGACCAAGACTCAATCTCAACGCTGGATTCAACTCTATGTACCCCTCCATACCGCAGCCCATTGCGACAATGGCTGACACCTACAGGTTTGGCTTATTTTTTATTTGTTTCTGTTAGAAGTAAACGACACTTTGAAAGAAAGATGGAAACTATAGAAGTTCGAACAACATAAATGTGTATAAGTCGAAAATTGTGTGTATAGGAGTATGTGGAAATCGGTTCTTCCTCACTACTCAGAACAAGGAAATTATTCTTAATCGTCTGAGTTTAATAATTTTTTTTTTTTTGAAACAAAGAAATATAATAATAAACTTATCATCGTTGATTTAGAAATTCATTAAAAGAATCGACCTGTCTGAGAAATTCGTTATTTTCTCAACGGAAGTTAAGTTAAGGTGGAGCGGATGGTGGATGTAGGGGGATTAATTAAATTATTAACTAATGGGTCGGAAAACTGACTGAGAACCGTAACAGATATACCTGGCGGAGAAATAACCGCTTGACCGCACGCATTTCATCGAGAGACTGACGATTAAATTAATATTTTATTCTCCACAAATTCGTGTCCATTCATTCCATTCCATTATATATTCCATGTGTGATAAAAGCAAATATGTATACCTACAAAAATACTAAAACAAGTAAAACGATTTTCGTATAAAAATCCGACTCAATGCTACAAAAAATAAAATCAATAGCACTTAAAATAACATAAAATACACTCCAAAAAGGTTTTTTAAATGTTCAAATATTTCCTTGTAAACAAGTACATTATAACCCGAATGCAGAGTCCTAGGTACCTAAATACTAACTCCTAACCTCACTGAAGTATTTAGTATTCTTAACTTAGCAATTGCGTTGCAGAGACATCACTAACTAAATACTATGCCAAACTTAAGGTCGATGGCGTAGAATTTCACATTATTGTGTATGAAGAAAAGAGATAATTGTCACGATTTTTTTGAAATTCCGCCGAATTTTCGGCATCTCGTATGGATCGCTGAATACCTACTCTGTTTAGTATTTGATTTGACAAAATTACCAAATACATATTCAACGAAGCCGATAAAATCATCAACCACCGAAAAAATCTTGTATTTTAGTATTAAACCACTCGTAAGGTTCCTCGCTAACAACTTTCCTTTTTGACAATTCGCAAATGTTAGTTTACGCCGATGCGCATGCGCTCAGTATTTAGATATGTCTCTGCAATGCAATTCACATAGAAAAACTTCATAGCATCCTCCAGTTAGGAAGCCACGTGATCTCCTAACTTAAGTGAGCGACTGTGCAATGAAAACATGGATAGTATTTAGAATTTAGTATTGAGGTAGGACGAAGAAAATATACAAAGCTGACAGGAATGGAATAAGAGGTCGGGGGCGCCCAAGAAAAGGATGGCACGACCATGTAAACGATATTCTGAAAGATGGAAATGTAAGAAGCGTGAACAACAGACGAACGTGTATAAGACGATGTATGAATGTTGATGAGGCGATAAATGTGTGTCAAGATAGAAAAATTTGGCGTTCGGTCCTCTCTGCCTACCCCGTGAGGGACATGGCGTGATGGTATGTATGTATAAGGTAGGACTCTGCATTCAGACCTACTTACTTACTTACTTACTCAGCCTCTTCTTGAGTCCAGTGTTGGACAAAGGCCTCCCGCTTGGACTTCCACTGGTCTCTATCCTGTGCCATCCTTCGCCATTCAGGACCTGCCACTTTTTAGATGTCATTGGACCATCTGGTCTGGGGCCTTCCCACGCTTCCGTTTCCCGTTCTTGGCCTCCAGTCCATCACAATTTTTGTCCATCGTCCATCTGACATCCGAGATACATACATTCGGACCTAAATATCCTCCAATATTCCCTAAAGTAAGCATAAATCTTACGCAATATGTGAACGAAATAGGTCGTGGCAGGATTCGAACTCGCGACAACCATATTAATAGACCAGCCACCTACCAAATTTAATTATAGGTAAAGCACGTTATTTTTCACATCAAGCACAACACAAATAACTAACATACACACATGTTGCAAAACACTTATTTAGATCAAATCACTCCAGCTTCATTTAAACATTTGAAACTGCAGAAAACAATACAATCATGGATTAGAAACAATGCCACAATCTACTGCCGCTGCCGAGACATAATCAAGTTACAATAGTTTTGACTTTTTTCATAATATCTACAATATACCTACCGACTGATATTGTATAGCCCAAAGAAGCAATATTTGCCTGAGAAATTAATTTAAATAAATTTCTCCTCTGCTGGGAATCGAACCCAAGACGCCCGCACAGAAACCGAACGGCTTACCAACTGTGCCACGGCGGTCGGCGATCGTTAATACCAAATAAATAAAATATATTTATATTATTTTGAATTTTATTTTATGTTTATTTTTTTGTTTGTATTGTGATAAGGTATTATGGTGGTTTATAATACATAGTTAATGTACAAAAAAAAACTTACATCGAATTTATAACCTCCTCTTTGAAGTCGGTTAAAAAGCATTCATCGCGGCACTAAAGAATAAATAAAATAATAAATCGGCGATGTATTTGGGTCGATGAGTTTTTGGTGGTGAACATGTCGAACGCTAAGAGGAACAAAAGAAATGTAAAGAAAACTCTCGAAGGAATTATTCCACTTTAACGTTTTATGGCTGTTAAAGAACTACTTTGTTTTTCAGTCAGAAGGAATAGGAGAAGAAATAGATTCAACTGTATCATTGTTTACAGTTTGCTGCCCTATTTTGAACTTATTTTTATTGACTCTATAACTTCCTATGCTAATTAAACTAATATTTCTACAGACTCTATAACTTCTTTTGCTAACTGACTATAAATTCATGTGCTAATCAAACTAATACTTATACAGACTCTATAACGTCCTATGCCAATTAAACTAATATTTTATTGACTATATTATAATGTCCCATGTTAACTATGTAAAGTAATATTTTTATTGACTATATATCGTCCTATGATAACTAATATTTTTACTGACTATATATTGTCCTATGCTAACTAAACTAATATTTTTATTGACTATATAACGTCCTATGCTAACTAAATTCATATTGTTTTGTCTATGTAACATCCTATATGCTAACTTAACTAATTTTTTTTATTGACTATAACTTCCTATGCTAATTAAACTAATATTTTTACAGAATCTATAACTTCTTATGGTAACCGACTCTATAAATTCCTATGCTAATCAAACAAATAACTTATACAGACTCTATAACGTACTAAGCTAATTAAAACTAATATTTTTACACACTATATAACTTCTTATGCATACTGACTCTATAAATTCCTATGCTAATCAAACTAATACTTATACAGACTCTATAACGAACTATGCTAATTAAACTAATATTTTTACAGAATATATAACTTCTTATGCTAACTGCATCTATAAATTCCTATGCTAATCAAACTAATACTTATACAGACTATATAACGTACTATGCTAATTATAGGTACATATATTTTATTGACTATATATATAACGTCCTATGCTAAGAAAAACTAATATTTTTAGTGACTCTATAACTTCTTATGCCAACTAACTCCATAACTCATTATGCAAACTTAACTATTTTTTTATTTTTTATTTATATGCAGATATATTGATTGAAAATCAAACAATCTTAAAACGGTATGAGAGTAACAAGCATATAACTAAAATTTCCTGCATAATATTTTTGTTAGCAATTTTCTTCATGTTATAATTTATTTGACTAGTGTTGTTATTGAACATTATAAAATATTGAGGTAAAAAAATAAAACATTCCTAATGATTTTAAGTTTTAAGAAATATTTGACATGTCATCAAATTGATACTAAATGATAATCTGCAAAAAAATATATATCCTTTAAAATATGTCCTTGTTAAACAAGTACATATGTATACATCTTCCTACGTTCCCTAAAATAAGCAAATAAATGCTTGTGCTTAGGTGAACGAAATCGGTCGAGGCAGGATTCGAACTCGCGACCACTGGATTACTAGCCCAGCGCGCTAACCGCTCTGCCACCGACCCATCTATTAATATTGTTATGGTTATTATGGCTTATGTAATTCTCTTTTATTTGGAAATAATAAAAAAAAATATGGTTACATTTTTCAAAAAAAAAAATAACATACCTATAGGTATGTATAAAAGTAGGTCGGTATTAACATTACAATAATGATTATTGATTATTTTGTTGTGTGTATTGTCCACAGTTCAATGTCCGGTGGTCTCAGTTCAAGTTGCCTCCAACAGCGAGACGGCGGCTATCCCTACATGTTCCCCGAGGCACTCCCTGGCCTAGGAGGATATCCTCGGAGTGGACCTCCATGTCCCGCAGCAGCGCACCAACAGCCGCAACTAGGACACCACGGATATGGTGGCGCCACTAATGGTGGAACTGGTGAGTCAATCAGTCTTTGTTTATTACTATACCAATTGCAGAAATACAGGCGTTTTCAATATATATTTTTTTAAATGAATATGTCCTTGTTAAACAAGTACAAATACATCTTCCTACGTTCCCTAAAATAGACATAAATGCTTGTGCTATAAATGAACGAAATCGGTCGAGACTGGATTCGAACTCGCGACCATTGGATTGCTAGCCCAGCGCGTTAAACTCTCTGCCATCGACCCATCTTGGTTCGTAACATGTCGTATTTTTATAACCGACTTCCAAAAACGGTGATTCTAGGTAAAGTTATTTTTATGTATAATTTTCGACAAATATCTTGAACGAGCTTCCGGTTGGGCAGAACGCAAATTCGTGTCTTTTTGCTTCGTTGGTTTACGTACAAATCACACCCCTTTCGGCTAAAAGTTATTTGGCGACAACTGTATGTTCAGCGATTTCGTTTTAGTGCGTTGTCCGATTTCGATGATTCTTTATTCATTACAAAGGGGGTATCTTCCGATTGGTTTAATTTCAAAATGATCAAGATCTGATCGTGGAATCCATGAGAAAATCATCAAACTCTTCAATTTTCGCTTCAGCGATAGTAATTCTTTAGTATATTATCCGATTGTAATAATTCCTTTTTTAATAGAAAGTGAGTGCATCAGAGGTGATCACACATATGAGTTTCGTCAAGTTCTGATGAAAGGACTCATGAAAAAAAAACAAACTCTTCAATTACCAAAGGCGTTTGCAATCTGTATAAAACGTAGTAGGTATACCTTTTATTTATTGTATAGGCGCGAATTGTATGAATGATATTATAACTAATTACATATACACATACCATAACGCCATGGGATAGGCAGAGAGAATCCAACGACATATTTTTTCGATCTTGATGCACATTCATTTTGAAGTCGGTTTTATTATATGCAAGATTATGGAGATTAATAATCGAACTACATAATCATTTCTTAGGCAATAAAATACAAAATGTATTTCAAAATAACGAAAAGTGGAATAATATCAACGCTTTCCTATATCCATTACCCTTCCCTTTCCCCCACATACACTCACCATCTTACAATGACTACCCAACATCAATAATATATAATAATTTAAATATGTGAAACTTTATAATTGACTATAATTGACTCATTTGCAATTAAGTATTATAAATGTATAGCTGTTAAGTTTCCAAACAAATAAAAAATAAAAAAATAAAAAATATAAATCTATATCATGATCAAACGAGTGGGTTTTGGTCAACGCTAAACTCCTCACTAACAAGTTATTCTATAAAGTATTCAAATTTTGTATGGAAAATATTCACCATTTTCATGAAATGAGTTTGTTAAATTATTTTTTTATGAAAACTTGATGATTCATCAATGCCATTTTATGAAAGTTATGTGCCCCTTTTTGTCAATTTGAAAATATTTTTTTTAAATTTTATGTTTCCTGAGCTTGGGGTCACTTTGAAATGTTTGGTAGTTAAAAAAATTGAGAAGCACTATTCAGATATCCTTAAAAATCTAATGGGGTCTAAGTGAATATCAGATATAGAAATTTACAAAATTTAAAAGCTATAATCGATAAAGTAAAACAAACACACCGTAAATTTTCAGAACACAATCTCAGCATGTTACTAGTTGATAATCTGCAATAAAAAAATAGCGTTAAAAATTGTGAAATCATAACTCCCCACTAGGTATATCTCATTGAGTAAGTGAGGAGTAAAAATGCGTTGTTGTAAATGAAGCAAAAATTGCGCCAAGAGAATTAAGTGTGGCGTTAGGTTTTTTCTGCTTGCTTCAAAAAGGAAATTTGTACGATGTTGTGTATATTTGAACACAGATTATTTTCATTTCATCAAAAGAAGTATGAGCTCAAACAACAAAAATAAATTTTAAAGAATTACGTCGTGTATAACAAACAACATAGGTAGGTACCTATATATTTTTTATATGCCAACACCACGTTAAATCTTTTCACTTTTGAACCCACAGAATCCAGCCTCGGTTTGGAATTTATTGAATGCGAGAGAATGTAAAAATCCCAGCTGTACTCCCATATACATATTCCATTAAAATTATGGAAATCATTCATTCTTTGCTCGCATGCAAATCTGAAATAATGTACCGCAAAAAAGCGTCGGTCGGAGGCAGTCGAAAATATAATTCATAACCGGGGAGAACGCCGACAAAAAATACAATAATAAAAAAAAAATTCCGACAGAGTACCTACCGGAGATTTATACGTGTGGCAACTTTGTGTATTCCACATTCAAACGACTACGTACAACGCGGTGCGGTTGTCAAAATTCAAAACGAAGCAAATGCTTTCTTAAAAATGGAAATTTAAAAATGTATTTGAATTTAATAACAATAATAAATATTTTAATGAGAACATGTCGCGTGATTTGTTATTCAGTATCGACAGTTAAAAAGCTATGTAAGTATTTAAGTTGGCGCCGTATGGTGAGGTTTAGAGAATAGCCATTTTAAAGTATTTTCTTCTTGAAAAATTACGTTAGCTCTTGATGCGTTTGAACGATCGAAAAATGTTGTTTGAACTTTGTGATGGCAGGTTCCCCCAACGATGACAATCACACGAGAGTAGGTACCCATCTAAGCATTTCTGTCACAGCTGTGATCTGTCCCTCGACAATTCTGATTCCAGTCTAGTTTTGAATGTTGCAAGGCTAGGATATTTGCTTCCTTCCAGCACTTCTTCGACCCTCTATTTAGAACTGGATGATTAGGTGCCAGCAGATCGTACTTCTCTTCTCTAAGCATATGACCCAAATACGATAACTTTCAGATTGCTTACCCTACCTGACCAAGGTATGCGTAACATTCTTCTGTGTATCAAGATATCGAAGAGCTGTAATCGGTTCATGGTCCTATTTCTGAGGGTCTATGAATTGAGATAATAAACACAGACCAAGCGAACATCTAATCATCCTTTTCTGCTTAAATTCTGCATTTGATACCGGTTTCCGGGTCAAGCTTCTCAGCTAAGACACTTCCAAGGTATTTTAATTTTCTCACTTTCTCTATAACAATACCATCTTATTTGAGACGTGCTCCTGTCGACTTGGCACCATTAATTTTGTTTTAGTAATATTCATAATATTATTCAGTCCAAGCTTCACACTAGCTAAAACATTTTTGCAATAAGGTGTTTGAAGATTTTCAATGCTGTCTGTCAGAATAACATTGTTAAAAAAATACACGTCAGTCGTGTAGTTCGAAAATCATTCTGATTACTAAACGAAAATCATTCTGATTACTAAACGAAAATCATTCTGATTACTAAACGAAAATCATTCTGATTACTAAACGAAAATCATTCTGATTATTGTCAGTCGTGTAATTCGAAAATGATACCTAACCAACTAAGCCACGAAGGCCGACAAATATTCAAATAATATTTTTCGTAATTTATATAGCGTTGTTTTCGCGAATATCCACCTTGGGGGCTCTGAAAATTTATAGCATTGCATCATTTTGGCTATGTTAAGATTCGCGAAAAAGGTGATTTATGAGATTTTTTGTGAAAGAAAATATATTTTAGTTTATCTGAGAGTATGCGGAAGCTTATTCTACGAATTTGGTTCCAACGCAAATAAGTTTGCACTCTGATTCATCAACATTGGCGCTAAAGCCCTGTGTGGGTCCTGGCCTTCTCCAGAATCCTTCTCCAGCCGTCCCTGTCCTCCACCGCTCTCCTCCAGTTTGCTATTCCGATTGCCCTTGTGTCGTCTTCTGTGTCATCCAACCATCTTAGCTTGGGCCTGCCTCTACTTCTTCTGCTCTCTGGATTGGTATTAAGAACCTTTTTGAGGGTACGATCAACATTCATCCGGCTGACATGTCCCAACCACTGTAGTCTACGTACTTTTATGACTTACAATGTTAGGTTCGTAATATAATGCCTGTAGTTTGTGATTATATCGCATGCTCCAAAGTCCATTATCATTTAATGGGCCAAAAAAAATTCTCAGGATTTTCCTTTCAAATATCAAAAGGCTGTGTTCGTCTCTTTGTGTTAAGACCCAGCATTCAGCTCCATACACTGCGAAAGGTCTGAGAAGAGTTTTATAAATCACCCTGTTTATTTCAGCTAATTTTTCAATAATGGATGAAGATGCAGAACGAAGTGATTAATTTAAAAGGTTGAATGTGTGGGTAGAGGAGAAAGACAATCGCGAGAACTTTACGATGCAGTGAATTAATGTCTGGATGACACAGACAAAAAAAAAAACTATTTGAAAATGATTTTTAAAAAATAGGAGACAAAAAGTAACGGTACCTACGTATTACGTTTTGATTATAGTCTGGAAACACAGCAGTTGGTATGAGATTTTTCCCGGTCAACGCGCCACAACAGGAAGTTACATTGTTTTTTTTCCTTATTTTTTTCAATATTCCCGCCGAGCAGCACCAAACGGATGTGGCGGTGAAAAATGTAACTGAAAGTGACATTTCCCATTTGCCATGTAAAATATTTTATGTGTGTGTGTGTGAGAGTGGAGATGTTTCAATCCTTTAACACCCTCACCCACCCTTTTCCTCATTCCATTTAGGTTCTCCACCCACATTAAAATGTAAAACGCCGTCCGTAGAATGTGCGTGGTAGGAAAACGAACCCAGCCGCGTGGAAACCGCGCGAAAATGAGTTTTAATACATTTAAACAAATAACAGTCGCCACCCAGGCATTTTAATTTACATTTGACCGAAAAACATTAAACCTATATCTACATACGTCTGTGTATTTTGGGAAAATATTTCATACACATACATTCGGATATAACAAATGTAGGTAACAACAGAGGCGACATCTTTTATTGTATATTTTAAGCGCGCGTTTATAAGTCGTATAAACGAGCAATTCAGTATGAGATTTCAATGAAATATTGTTTTAACAATTTTTTTGTCGACATAGGGAATTTCATAATTACGGAATTAATTTATAAAAATATACATGGTTTGGTTTTAAACGAGTACAAGACTTCAGATGCTTAATTGATACATGACAGATTAAATGAGATTACAGAATTACAAAGTTTAGTTTTTAGCGAGGCCATACGACAAATACAGCACAACCATTTTCTTGTGACGTCATCAAAGTAGTGACGTTTATTAGTGTTACGGTACTCAACCAACACTACTATACGTCACTACTTTCATGAAGTCATCGGATACGGGCCATGTCCTCTAAAGATGGTCAGTTAGGTATTGAAAACATTTTTAGAAATAATGTTTAACATACAATTCGAAATATTCACACATGTGTGGAAAGAAACAATAGATACCTATCGTTTAACATTTCCTAAGATTTTTTTGTATATCAGTCATAAAATACCCATTGAGAAATCATGAAAAAAATTAGTTTCTCGAGAACCATAAAACACGTTAACTAGGTATATGTTTCACTTCTCGGGCAAGTAGGTACTATGTCAAATTATGTAGGAACACATAACTGCGTCACGTTGCAAACGCAAGTGTTGATCATTGCAAAATTTGCCAGTCATAAGATATTAGCACGGACCAGTGAAGACTCTCGATATTACACATATTTTAATTATTTTTATTAACAAATAGATGATTAAATAAATAAACAAACATATAAAGTATGAAATTAAACAGAGCAGTCCTGAAGCGAACGCCATATTTTACTTATGTTTCGTGATAAAGGATCAGATGATTTCTTCAATAAACCATATACACCTCTCCTAAACTGTCCCTTATTCAATAAAAATATGTCCAAATAAACCTATGTAAAATAGTAAAAATTTTGAAGACATAAAGTATAAATTGATTTATTTAAAAATTAAACTAATGGGGCGATATGTTATCTAAAACAGGTCCTGTTTGTTACGCACACACCAATGTAGGTACATTACAACATTATAATATAGGTTTAATATGAACACAACGTTATTAATGTTAATGTAGAATTCTTGAAAGGAACATTAAATGGAAAGTTACAAGGGTGTAAATGAGTTTTTTAAATAATTTTTGGTTCTGAATAATTACATAACAACATTTCATACATTCATACACAATGTCTACATTACATTACGATGTATATCTATCTATCAAGTAGCATGTTATATAAAATCGTAATAATATAATTATTTAGTAAACAAATTAAAATTAGGTGTTTCATTGTTTTCCGATATTTTTTAATTATTCATGGCCAACAATATACGCGTCTTTCATCAGCAATGCAATCAAAGTTAAATGAATAGCATACTACCATCAATTATCTAGGATTATACTTATTTATTTATTAAAAAAGGGTAGGTACATCGACAGACATCCACTTTACAATTTTCATAAAAAGAAAACAATTTTGGTTATTATTATGAGTGCTGGACGTCCAATTATGGATGCACACAAAATTACATGAGATCATATTCAATCACACACGTAAGTTACACAAGTAAGAGTTACATAAATAAGAGAAAATTAGGCTACAAAAGTTAAGTAAATAAAGAAGAATAAAATAGTTACATAAGTTAAGCAAAAAAAAAAAAAGTTATATGTATTATTAGATTATAGATAGGTATTCGACACGTATCAGAAAATTTTATTAAATAATATGAGATCTTATGTATATATATTTTCTATTTTATAACTTTATTTGATAGCTTTAGTTTGATTATGAATGAGGATGATTTATTGTCTATATAAAAAATCATTATACTTAGATACCTAGGTACTATTTGTCAACATAGTATTATATATTAACATTCTAGACAAGAACGTTTCCCATTATTCTATATTTCTCGTTTTATGTCATATTTTACTTGGCTTTTCTTTGCCTTTTTTACTTTTTGAATAGCATCATGCAATTACTGTCAAAGGTTTCTGTACAACTGAATATTAATGTTAAAATGTTTGCATTGTTTCAGGCGTAATATCGGCGGGTGTGTCAGTGCCAGTTCAAATCCCCTCCCAAGGTCCCGACCTGACGACCAACTACTGGCCGAGGTTGCAGTGATCTCAGCTTTTCGGGTTTTCCCACAGGCTGCTGATGCCTCAGGAGAACCCGACACACGAGGCGCCGTCTTCAGGCGACGTGGCGCACAATTACTCCGTCAACGGGGAAGTGGCCCATTCGCTGGCCATGAACATGGCCCAGCCTAACCCGACCCCCACTGACATACAACAGAACGTGTAAAACAACAAACCAGTGCAATCATTAAAAATAAAATACTTAATTTAATCGACTATCGCATCTAAAAGTGAGTGAAAATTTATAATTTTGACATTTAGTGAATTAGTGTATACCAGTGCCATCTTTGAACGGGAGTGCGAAGTTAACAGCCCAAGGAACCGCCTTAATTTCCACGCGCCGAAGCGGAAAATTTTCCAATACAATTTGTCACGTGACTTCACAACAGGTTCCTGCTTTACCTATTGATACAAAAATAATTATTTCGTCGATAATGGCGGCAATTTTGACGTTTGAACCAATCTTTTTTTCTACTATTGATAGTCGTATTACGGATACCACAATACAAAAAATGCTTCAAAAGAGATTAATAATATTACATCGAAATGATTGTATTTAGTAATATTTAATAATTATATACATAAGTAGATCTGTGTTAATAATAATATTGAAAAGAATGTTCAAATTTGTGATTTGCAATTTTAATAAATAAGTAAGTACATTGTAATAATGATAATATTTTACTCTCAATTGCTTGGGATGTATTTTAAAATATATCTTGTTGAAGAATTTTTATTTATTATCCTGGCTAACAGGGTTAATATTGTACATATTAATATTATTATCGTTCGCAATATTTATTCATAATATTTCGAAGATATACCGAGTGCCAAATTTAATTATGTATTATGTGAATAAATCTCACCTTTTAGACAGTTAAGACTGTAATGTATATATTTTATATTACTAATTAATTTGAAATTGAATACAATAAAATTCTTCATTCAATATAGCACATAGGGTGTACTTCATACATTTATTTAAAGTAAAGTCATTTATCATCAAATCAACACCACAAGATATATTTACGTCTCATTTTGACAAATTATTTCATACATATTTTTTTTGTAAATGTGAAACTAATAGATTTTATGTACAGTAAACCATAGCCTTCTAAAATTAAGACATGAATGTAGATCAGTATTCTTGCAAGATTCACACCAACATTCACTTCACTATTAGGAAACACTATTATATTAGTTTGAAAAAAAAAAACAAAATGTATTTCACTATTATATTAGTTTGAAAACAAAACAAAATGTCCTAAGTTTGTTATATATTTGTTAAAATATATTTTAATGAAGGTAGGTATAAACAATTTAAAGACAACACAAAAATCTCTGAATTAGACACTTTTTTGCAAATATGTATCTTATATACTTTCATCACACATTCATCCAAACTAGTATCATACCTTCGTGATACAAACACACAATTTAGCTTTTTTTATGAGCACAAATTATTTTTCTCAACTACTTACCAATTTAAACATTTTTTATTGATTATTATTAATAATACCTAAGAATAATTTTCTATTGATGATGTTGTAAAATAAAGGAACAGAGCACATACCAAATGTTAAGTCACAAATGGCAGTATAAGTATTTTTTTTTTATTTGTATCAGATAAAATGTATGTCCACAATTTTAGATTTTAAATGATATTAAACCGAGAAATACAAACTACATTAGTACTAATTATTATTTGATTTTATAAAATTATTAGGAAAATATTAAATAACTCATTCGAGATGAATTGAAACTGAGATTAATAACAAATTTAATTATTTGAAATAATTAAATTTGAATGAAGATAAATAGTAAAAACAGTGTGTGAAGCATAATATTGCAGGTGCCAGCCCCCCTAGACAATGTGTCATTTAACTCAAGAAAAGATAACTCAATGTATGGAAGTGACAGTTGCCAGTCATGTGCTGTATATTTGAATCGGTGATGGCAGCATTTTTCAAAATTTATTTAATACAAGTACAGCTATTTTGAAAGTTGGAAGATAATAAGTTGATATATAGTAGTTTTACATCAAACAATTTGAAAATACTACTAAAAGCCACTTTTAGATTAGATATATCAGACTAATGAGTTTGAGGACCCACAAAATAACTTTCAGTGTCACAAAATAATTAACAAAAATATAGAGATATAAGCTCTAGTATTGTTTACTTGATTTAAATAAATTTACATAACAATATATTTTTTTTTATTAATAAAAAATTATCGTAGATATGATTTTACAAAATCTCAAATTGGTTGAACATGATTGAATAATTTGTTGAAATTATTTCAATAATAATTATCACAAACAAAAATTAACTAGGTACTTACTAGGTATTTGTTTGAAATTATTTTAGAATATTATTTCATAGAAAAAACTTACTTGAAGTTAATGCAATTAAATATTTTCCTTCGCCGTTTTCAATTAATTTTATTTTACTGTCTGAATCCTTCAAAAAACATGATTTTTCTATATTTATCAATTAGTACTTAAATTCTCACTATAAACAAACTGTACAAGAACGAATATATAAAAAATAGTTGGCTTACCATTTTTTTGTAAAGGTCGGTTGGAAGATATTTCCACTAGGCAATAAACCCTCCATTGTGCAACACTACATACAGAAAGATTGAAAATAATTAAATAAATAAAAGACATATTATGTGTTTCTAATCCATGTAGCTTGTTCATCACATATGTGAATTATTTGAACCTGACATATTGGCATGTACGATCATTAAAACCATTCAAAATGTTCTTCTAAGGCTAGTATCTTGAGAGGGCTATGAAAATAAATAATAACAATTTATATGCAACTATTAATTTATGTAAACAAATCAAATTATGTTAACGGCCAGTTCTGACTGCGTATATCAGTATTTTAAAATTTACCGTATAGAGTATAAAACTAATTACACATTTTTCAATTTCTAATGCTATAGTTGGGAAGATATCTGACTCCGGAGCGAAAGCTCTCAGGTTGGAATCGCAGTGGAGACACAGGGGGCAAGTCTAGTCCAACCGGCGAAATCAAAACCCTCGTGATTACCCATATCATGGATATAATTATCATATGGAATTCTATGACTTCTAAAGATATTATAGAACACCATATGATAATTATATCCATAATATGGGTAAGCATGAGGGTTTTGATTTCCCCGGTTGGACCAGACTCGCCCCCACAGTTTTTGATTGTTTTTTCAGTCTGGGGCTGTAAGACGATAAATATCACTAGTCTCCAGAATGTGGCAACTTGTTAATGGGTGTGTGTTTAATTAATATTGAACATAATATTTGCTAATACAAAATAAAATAAATTAGGTACCATAAATTTTTTTTAATTGTTGGACATGAATTCAAGTTTGTTTTGGTGACTAAAATGATAGCATAATGCTATTATATGGATTTTTAAGTACAACATTACAAACACATTTAAATAAAATGAAAAATAGTTTTCATAAACTTGACATAAATTTCAGTAACAACCTGACCGTCTTCAGAAATAAAATAATTCAATATTTATTAGAGATAGCGTTATTTTTAAAATGCCATATTATATGCCTCAAGTGAAATTAATTTCTTTTTGTAAACAATAGTAAAAACCATGTTTAATATTTTCTTTATAATATTTGTTTTTTGTATAAACACCTTCTTCTGCCATACAATAAAAAATTTGCATTCAAAATTGTTTGTTCATTTTATTTCAAAGCAACGAATCATATGTTCAAAAATATATTTTAATTCAGTTAAATTTTTGAAAATCTTGTGGAAATGTTGTTATTTTGTATTTTATCAACAGACATTGTATAAAAAATAATACCTACCATACCATACCATCACGCCATTTCCCTATTTGGGGTAGGCAGAGAGAACCGAACGCCAGACTCCTCTCTCTTGACATACATTCCTCGCTTCATTCACGTCCATACATCGTCTCATACACGCTCTTCTATTATTCTTACTTCTAACATCTCCATCTTTCAAAATCCCATTTATGTGATCGTGCCAACTCTTTCTTGGCCGACCTCTACTTTTCATTCCTCTTTTATCAGCCTTGTATACTTTTTTGTCAGACGGTCATCACTCATTCTTTCTATGTGACCGAACCACCTTAAATAATACCTAAAACAAAATATATATATAAAATGTAATGTAATAAAATATTAAATTATTATAATTCATGTTTAGATTATAAGCATTTCATATAAGTTATTAATAAATAAAACAATTATTAATGAAAACATAAATCTTTTATTTCTTGAAATACAATAACACTCAACAATTACACTTAGCAATATTATTTAAAAATATATATTTTATAATAACTTATTATAATTTGATACAAAAAAAAACATTCACATAGCTACGATGAATGTAATATAAAAATATAATCCATCAGCAGTATAATGCAAAAGTTATTGAGGGAAAATTGTTCACCAAGATAGGAGAGTTTGGTGTTCAGTTCTCTCTACCTATCCTCAAGACTGTGGGGACAAGGATTGTACATATCTTAAACAGAAAACTCTTAAAGGGAATATTTGACTGGGAAGAGAGGTAAGACACACAAGAAAACTTTTTTGAATAGTCCACTAAAATAAATATTTTTTATATTATGACTTGCAATTATATATCACTTGGTTACATTAATATTCATAAGAAAAAACTTACAAATAAGATTAAATTGCTTAGTTATAGTCTTTCAAAAAAATAATAATCATAAAAAAAAAACAATAGTTTGAGCGACGCATAAAAATATAAAAAAAAGGTATAAACGTAGATAGTTATAAGACTGTCATTCGAAAACTTTGAATTACATAGCCCCCAAGTCAAATTGAAAACGCTGTTCGTTTTCGCCAAGCGCTAATTTTTTTTGTATGGGATTTGACGTTTGTTGTTTGTTATTGTAGAAAAAATTTCTACAACAAACGTCAAATCCCATACAAAAAAAATTAGCGCTTGGCGAAAACGAACAGCGTTTTCAATTTGACTTGGGGGCATAGTCCAATTACACTGTATATATGCTCTATGAATACTAAAATTAAATGTTCCAGGACATTCATGTGAGAAGTTGACAATCCCTGAATGTTTAATTTGTATGATATTTTATTAATAAATAGTAAATTATTCAATGAATTATATTAATTAAATAATTATTTCTTTTATAAACACTACATTAATGAAGAAATAAAAATCGAGAAACTGAGCGATTTGAAAGACAAATCAATTTAATTAAAGTAAAATAACAAAGTTAATTTACTTTAATGTGAGTATTTATTTTGTATTGGACATATATTTTTTTTAATCAGGGGGGTGAGTCCAGTCAAACAGTGAAATAAAAACCCTCACGATTACTCACATCATGGATATAATTTTCATATGGAGTTCTATGATATCTAAAGATATTATAGAACTCCATAAAATAATAATATCCATGATATTGGTAATCATGAGAGTTTTGATATCACTGTTTGAGGGGACTTGCCCCCTTGTACAGTATAAATGAATATATTGAATGATTTGAAACTGATGCAATATAAAGAATTATTCATAATATATCAAAAATATATCAGAATTCCTACAGAGGTTATGATACAATTTCAAGACTTATCTAACAATGTAAAAGATTTGTGAAAATTCCTAGACCCTAACAAAAGAGATTAAAATTACGAGATGAAAAAAAAATAGACCTAAGTGTCGATGAATAAGTTTACAACTGTGTGTTTACAAATTGAATGAAATGAAAGAGGTGTATGTAAGCATTGGGGGTAGGTTACCCCATATTACTATTTAGGGGTGGTTTATCTAAATCCCCAACTTATAATATTAACAAAAGAAGCTTAAAGTGGGACACAGGAAGCCCCTCTTGTTCATTCATAACTTCTCAAACTATTCAAAGGGGATTATTTTCAACTACCTGACATACAAGTAATTTTTTTTGCAACAATTAAATTCAGGTCAGAAACGATGAAAATAATTTTGATGGTATGATAAGTATTTTACTAAAAAATAATGCTTTCAAATGCGTATCGTGCTACGCCACATTTTTATATCGACAAACATCCATCACCTTATTTTGATTCATACGTTGTTTCATAAGTGAAAGTTATATAGTAAACACTTTCTTGCATTCCGTGCAAGAGACAAATTTATTGACACATGGCAAGTTCTTCCAACTACAGTGCTTCTAGCTCAGAGTAGTGAAAATGATTTTACTATGCATAGAATTATAATGTACAGAAGCCGCGTGTAGTACAAATTTCGAATTCAAATGTATGCCAAGTTATTTTTACATGTGTGTGTGAGGCGGTAGATCGGTTGGTCTACGTATTATGTAGGTGTGCGTATCGGTAGGTGTACGTATACTAGAAATTCGTCAGCGTAGTTTTAGTTGGCATACATTCATTGCACTGACTAGGTATCTGTATCATATAATCTAAGTTACTATATATATTTTTATCAGTCATCTCTTTTATTTCATAATTATTTTTCAAATAAATGAATCATTTAATTTATTATTATTAATATGTAATTCAATGAAAGACCATTATAAGATAAATGGTCATAAAAATGAATGCATAATAATTAAAAACTTATCAAATTAATATTTCACATGCATTTCGTGTATGTAAATATATAAATCTATTTGATAACAATACATAAAATATACACACATTTGATAACAATATATTAACTACATATTAGAATATTGATTTAAAAAACCTTAAAACGATCATAAACTCAGTCTTAAAGTCTCTTCAGATAAAATAATTTTATAACAGCTTTTTGACTTGATGAATAAATGATTTGTTTTTATTTTCAAAACAATAATATTAATAATATTATAACATAAAATTTTGAATAAAACAAGTAATTACGATTATGACAAAACGTTTTGACCGTGATATGATTTATGGTCAAACTCTTTTACAATACAATTTCAACGAAAAGCATTTGGTCATAAAATCAAAATTAAATTGAAATTATACTCTAGCAACACTTATACCAACATAGCTCAACATGTTTTTCGAAAAAAAAAAATCTTTACTGCAATTTTTTTATTGATGATTGAGAATCGCCTAAACAACCCCTTAATATTATTATGAATGGATCAAAATTCAACAGGGGGTGTAACATTATATCATATTTATATTGTCTCCATTTATAAACGCTAATAATTTGTAACAGCCTGCACTGAAATTGATACTCTTACTTAAAAAGTTTCGAGTTATTTATTTATAATATAAATTGAAATGCAAATAAACCACAAGGCACTTGATTTGTTATTTATTTATAATATAAATTGAAATGCAAATAAACCACAAGGCACTTGATTTGTAATAAGGCATGAAAAGTATTCAATACACAATGCGATACATTCAATATTTGTTTAGACTCAAAATATATTTTGAGATATTAAATGTGGTTAGAGGTATTTAGGAGGTATGCAGTTTGAAACATACAACCTGTGTTTTGAGATATTAACAGTCTTACTAATAAAAAACGACTGCACACCAGTTGACCGGTGTTTTAGTTACACACAGTGTAAAGCCCGTGTAGCAGTTATTTAAAAATCATACTAATAAATGCTGTATAACGACTGGGTAGTTGCAACAGACTTACAAAAGAAATGAATCCGACAACGTTGTAATTTCGCACCAGCGCATGCGCAGAGAACCCAGCCGCCATTCTAATTTTGACGTTTGTCATGATTGATATTTTCATATGTTTTTCACATTTTAAAATAGGAATACGGAAAACATAAAGAATAAATTAATCATATGAATACCCATGCGAACATCATTGTAGATATTATAAAGGAGAATAAATTTTTTGACAATGTTTGGCTCCTAAAATGCACAACTACCCATCTAAATAAAATAATTTATTAAGATTCTTCGTCATATTATTCCAAGATGTAACAATATAAACATGCAGATCAAAATCAAATTTGATTTGTGATAGATGATAGTTGTCTTATAACACCGCTAAACTACCTTGGACAGGCGTGCAAGTGATGTGTAAAATTTGTATGAGAGATACACAGTCGTTAACCAACTGATTTGCTACACAGCGTTTATTAGAAAAGTTTTTGCCTACATGGGTGTTAAACGGTTGCGTAACTTTTACAACTATGTTTACTAGTAAGACTGTCAAGGGGTTGAGACACTCAAAATTTGTTTAAAGACACTAAAAATGCACTTCGGAGTCATACAAAATATAACTTGTGGAATTTAAAATGAGATGAGACATTCAGTACGCAGATTGAGGCTCAAAACTTTTGAGTGACACCTTGATGTAATCAATAATGTCGAAGTTATAAATTCATCATAAATTTTTAAAAGTGAAACAAAGAAATTCACGGCGAGTCAGTCTATTACAATCAAAAATTATTGCATTGACCATTACCCATTGATAATTGAATACAGTTATATTTTATTTCTTTCACCACATATTGTTTACGTTGTTACCCTTGCTGACGATGAACCTGTCTATAAAGTCCATTGAGCAATCGTAGCAGGATCTCTGGTGAGGGGGAGGATGGCCCATGTCCTGAGCGACAAACTGCGATCCCTGATAGGAGTGCCATATCCGACTGGTGGAGGGATCGCCCAGCAGGGGGGAGCTCTCTGAGCATTCCTCCTCGGCCGCGAGGGGGGACGTGTAGGCGGGGGGCGGAGGAGCAGAAGGGGGGAAGGGAGCACGGAACCTGGTCAGCAGGTGTTGGATGAGAAAGCCGACAAAGGCGAGGGTCACCCAGAGAGAACAGGTAACGATATCTGAAAGATAAAATAAAATGTTAATTCTCTTCATTCAATGCATTCTTACATACAGCATAAAAAAGATTGCAATTATTGAAACAAGCAACTACAAGAAACAAGATTTTAATACCTAAACCTCATTAAATCAATGCCAAGAATGGTTTCTTTTCTTTATAATTTTATTATTGTTTAAGATAAAAATACATAGTGATAATTTTTGAACCAAATGATAAATCAAATATTTTCATTTAATTCATATGTTGTTTCAATATTGATAAATTATACAAAATGATAGCAATTCATTAGATGGGTCGATGGCAGAGCGGTTAGCGGGCTGGGCTAGTAATCCAGTGATCGCGAGTTCGAATCCTGCCTCGATCAATTTCGTTTGCCTATAGCACAAGCATTTATGCTTATTTTAGGGAATGTAGGAAGATGTATAGGTACTTGTTTAACAAGGACATATTCATTTTATTTAAAAAAAAATAATAATAATTTATGTAACACATGAGATCTAACTGTCGATGGAAATAATATGTATAGATGAACAAAATGTAACAAACTATAAAAATCTAAATCCAAATTAACAAATATTTTAAGATATCTCATATTCCTATACAAAACATGTATATCAGGATAGGATTGTGGGGAGTTCAGTCTTTTTGTCCTACCCTGAATAGATAAATTATTATTACAAAATTCTGAATACAAAAGTTTTGTATGACTAAAATTTTCAATAAGTTTTGGGCTCTGTGCATCAAGCAGATCAAAAGTTATTAGGGGGGGACAGACACCCATGAGCACATCCATGCATAAAACATATATGCAAAGCCTCTAAATTGGTGTTTTTTTACTACAAAGTTGGAAAAACCATGTAAAATATAGACTCCCCTTATAATTTCCTCAATACTGTTGATTTATTAAGGGATATAAATTCTCTGGAACAAATCAACAGTTGGATAAACATTACCCTGCACATTGTGCAAGTGGTGAGTTTACTGTAAAGTGAAAAATTCTACTAACCGATGTTTCTTGCACAGAGAAGTAATTTTAAATATTTTTTCTCCTGATGTCATCAGCCCAGAATCGAACCCAGGATGTCATCAGCTGAAGAAATCCCCTCTAGACATCATCACCTCAGGAGCCATCTTCGATATCACAGGCACACTGGTCTATCGAAAGATAAATAAGTAAAAAGGATAATTACCTCTCCATTGGAATGGAGGATTGACAACGGCAACGTTGAAATTCTTTACTCCGGATCTTCTGATGACATTGACAAACATGTATCTGAGACACGATCCGATGGTATAGTCGATGGGCAGGATGGCCACGAAGCTACCGACTACTGCGCAGGCCAGGATGTTACCCTTGGCCCAGAGGGGCATGGAGCACAGTTGACTGAGTAGGACGACAGTGAAGAAGCTCAACCAGAACTCCAAATCGTTCTGCAAGAGGGAGTGAATGTCTGAAATAGAAAGAGGAATACTTAACAAGATAATGCACACCTGCACACATGTTGCTGGTTACCCCACATTGTGGGATATTAGGCTGTGCTTAATGTATATGCAGAATATTTGCAATAAAAATCCCTCCTAAATATTGAGTGCAATTTTGGGGGGGAATTTTATTGTTAATAATTTTAAAATACCTACATATTACTCCTCACTAACCCAAGGGGATATAGTGGGGAGTTAAGATTTCGCAATTTTTAAGGGTATTTTTTTATTGCAGATTATCAACTAGTATCATGCTGAGATTGTAATCTGAAAGTTTCATCACAATGTATCTGTGTGTGTGTGTGTGTGTGTGCTATGTGCTATGTACGGCGTGTTTATTTTACTTTATTGATTATTGTACTCATTCGATTCTATTCAAATTTTGCAAATATGTATACCTAATACTCGCTTAGACACCATTAAATTTTGAACGATATATGAATAGTGCTTCGCAATTTTTTTAACTGTCAAATATTTCAAAATGACCCCAAGCTCAGGAAACTTATAATTTGAAAATTTTATTTTCAAATTGGTAAAAAGCCACATTATTATCATAAAATGGCATTGAAGAGTTATCAAGTTTTCGTAATAAAATATTTAAATAAAAAATAATTTAACTAATTTCATGAAAATGCTAAAAATTTTCCAAACAATATTTGAATACTTTATAGAATGACTTGTTAGTGAGGAGTTTAGCGTTGGCCACAACCCACTCGTTTTTATTGTTAATTTTGTAAATTATACTATTAAAAACGATAAAAAATTATCACATTTCAGGCTCATATTTCATTTCTTAGGGATCTGATGCAGAAGTCAATGCACAGATTGAATAGCCATGGTGACAGCACACACCCCTGTCTGACGCTATTGGTACGAAAACATGCTTCAATATGTTCATACATTGATGCGATCCCGCACATTGGCTTGCTCTCCACTCCATGCACTGATAATGTATGCAAACAATAAAATAAAAACTATTTACCTGGCAATGAGTAGTAGATAATGGTCGCAATAACAAATCCGAGGCAGAAAGTGTCAAGGAACATCAGAAACAGCGGAACTCCACAGCATCTCCATATAAAGTACCAGAAGAAACATCCAAATACACCAGCAATCACAGATATCGTCAAAGTCTCTGAAATAAAAAAAAATTTAGTCTATAGACAACCTGTGATTAAGATCACCCATAGACAAGTAGATAGCTGTAAACTATTATAGAAAAGAATAGACAACCTGTCAAAGACACAACCTACGATAGAGCGACAAAGATATATTATTTAACTCAAGTGCAGTGACACTTAGTACCAGGTGGTACAAAATTAAAAATCATCTCATTTAAAGATCATAAATCATACATATTATTCATAATAATGTGTTTAATGTCATATAAATGTCATTGCTACAAGTGCACATTATCTAAAAACTACCTTGAATGGTTGTTGAGATAACTATTCGTTACAAAATATGTGCGCATAGCGTGTGGCGGCGAAATAAAGAGGTCAAGTGCGTATAGTTATCACCAAATATCTTGAAAATTTTCAGTCTGGAGGATATCTCGCACGCATATTATTAAATCAAACAAGCAATAAACCCAAATTTGTCAAAAAGATTAATTTTACATAAATGAAATATGTATTACAATACAATTGCATGCTAGAAATATTGTGTGTGCATACTTGTGTGTTTGTGTGTTACTGGTAAGTGTGTAATTGTGATGGTACAATGAACACTTCACTAGGAACTCCTGTGTCGAGGTGTTCATTTGATCAGTTACCTGGTCTAAATAGTATATACTTCTAAGATTAAATTATATTATATTAGCAATTTGTTATTGTAATTAATGTAGGAGTTAATTATGTTTGATTTGGTGTCATAATGTTATTTATGCTATAATAAAAGGAGACAAATACTTATTCGTTGAGGCTGTAGAGGGGTTGGCAGAAAACAGCTATCCTGGCTTTAAAATATTCGGGAATGTACTGAAATATGTGAACGGCCCGTTTTGCACCGCACAGGGCAGAATTTCAATTTCAGGAGGCCTGACAGGACACATAAAGAAGAGGATACTTACGCTGTCACGGATCCTGGGTAGCATTTGTTATACGAATGCTTGTATTGCTATAAGTTATAACTTATTTACTTTACATTAAAAAAACATGAACTAAAAAATGAAAACATACAAAAGGAATACAAACCTTGGAAAGAGTAGATTTTCAATGCACTCACAGCCATGAAGGTAAGAAAGGATGTAGAGAAGAAACCAAAGGTAAATATTTGCGTTACAAAGAAGAAATGTCCAAACAGACATAGGAAGAGGCCGAGCAGCGCCATTAGTGACATGAATATAACAATGTGAACTGAAGCTGAAAAATAAATAAATACTATTGTTTATTATATTTAAAATCCGAAAAAATCAGACCCTAGCAACCTTCAGCCGGTTAAAGAAGAAAATTTAATTGTGATGCTCTTCTTCTCAGTAATTTATTTATTTTATGTAGCTTCTCAGGCAACTAACAGGCACTATGTTAAATATTAATTTTACACACACCCAATAACATGTTGCGACATTCTAGCAACTTGTTATTGGGTGCGTGTTAATTAATTATTTGATATAGCACCTGTTAGTTGCCCGAGAAGCTATATATTTTTTTTTTATATTTTTAATAAAAAGATATTTATTTTTAATAAAAAAGTAATACATTTTTATTTTGCCGCCAAACTGCAAAGCAGTTTTTTGGCAGAGCAGATTCTCTCTTACATACCATCACGCCATGTCCCTCACGGGGTAGGCAGAGAGAACCGAACGCCACATTTTTCTATCTTGACACACATTCATCGCCTCATCAACATTCATACATGTCTGGAATGTCATTCATACATGTCTGGTTGTCTGGAAGAAATTGCCAGTAGGCAATAAGTCCGCCATTTGTACTAGCTATTAAGTAATGTACAATAAAGTGTTTAAATAAAATAAAATAAAATAATAAAATAAATACATCGTCTTATACATGTTCGTCTGTTGTTCATGCTTCTTAATTCTCTCTTTAGATTCTCTCTTTCACATAATATTATAAATTTCACATATAAAATTATTTCAATAAACTTATCTCAGATATTAAAGAAACAAAAATTTGAAAGAAAAAAAAAATTTAAATAAACCTTACACATAATATACATTAGATATACCTATAATTAATCAACAATAATAATTCAAAGTCTAACGAACGCTTGATTTCAGATACAGATGTTTCAGAGTATTTTTTATTGTTACTATTTTCGTTTCGTCAGACTTTAAAATATTTCTTATTTTAATCGGCAACGCGTTAATAATATGCGGTACAAGATGTTTCCAGGTACGATCTCATCTCCATACACGTTGTTTGTCTTAGGTACCTGCAGGGCACGCTCCATCGCCAGCCAGCCAGCCACCTCCCATATATGTGACTTATTTCTGTTTTAAAATATTCATTTTTGTATTCTTCCAAAATGATGCACTGTTTTACTTTATTTTGTATTGGGAGTACTTTACATATTATAAATATACTTAATACAATGTAGTATGGCAAAAAGGTAGACATGAAAAAATATAAAGTAAAATTAGAAAAAAAGACAAAAAAATATTGGATATAAGAACAGTTCAAAATTTAAATACAAAATATACACAAACTTGGACAGTCTTCGAATAAACATCCGTAGCTATGGTTGGGTACGTAGGCCGAACTGAAGTTTCCATTTGTAGCTATTAGTGTGTATATGGATCCAACTCCAGCATACCTGGAAAACCTTCGGCGCATCTGTGAGTAGCCACTTGCTTTAGGTACCTTCACAAATAAAAAAAATAATTTAAGTACTTGAAATATAACTAAACAGTTGTATGCTGGGACACAATAAAGGATTGAAACACCAAAAACAACCAATCAGGACTTTCTCAATCTTCAGACAAGAAGAATTGATTTCTTATATTATATATGGTGTTGACGAAGAATTTTTGAATACCACGAGAAACAATGAGTCTATATTAAATGTACTACAAATAAAGGATTGAATGCCATCAATCTGCTTATGGAGCGTCCTTAAATATTTTGGACAAATTGTCAGAAGAACCTCTAGATTCACGAGGACAGGGAGAAAAAGAAGAAAAATATAGGGAGTGGTAATCACATAGACCATCAGGTAAGGAGAGAGTACAAACTAAATGTGCTATGAAGGATAACAAATTGAATGGAAAGCCCAAAGATCAAATAAATATTCGAAGTATTGTTGTTGTAATATATGTTTATTTTCATCAAAAATAAATTAAAATCAGCCTACATATAGAGGTCTATTCATCCATCAGTTGAGAATGGATCTCATGTTCGAGGAGGAGCATAGCCATTGTCTTCATTCATTTCTATCTAGTAGTAAGTACATTCTGGGGACTCTAATTTTGGTAGGGGCCACGGTGATGCATATTTTTGCTGGAAATATGTATCATACAAATACCGTGTAATGCCACAGTTACAACCATCAGTAACACTACCAATAGTCCTACTCCTAGCGTCCTCGAGTGGTCTTAAGATCCCGCGAGTCCCGGGCAATGTGGCCACTGGCAATGCCATCAGCCATAGCAAATAGGAGAGGATGAACGGCGATTCTCTGGCGCCTCATAACTGGAATCCCTCCAAATCCCCCACTCCCCCTCCCCAGCTAAGGGAAGGAAAACCCCGACAGAAAACCACCCAAGCCAGGTCTTATGCTACAACGTGCCTAGGGCTGAATGGCACCGGGGTTATATGGTGTCGCAAGCGTTGTGCCCTCCGGAAACCGGTCCGAATCCGGAGTGTAAGCAGGACTTGCCATGACGTGGGGCTCCGTTATGGTGGACCGTCTACTTCCCCTTACTCTCCTAAGGTCTGGAAGTTGCCTTGTCGACTGAAGGACCGTACGAACCAGAATGAACTCAAATAAACCAAAAAACCCACCACCACCTTCGTCCTCCCGAAAGGGGGGGCCTAGACTCGCCTACACAGGGGAGTCATTATCAACCGTAGCCGGAGGTAATACAGCTACTCCCGCCCGAATGGGGGGACCAAGACCCGTCTGCAAAGGGGGGTCGCAAACCACGATAGAAGCATCCAAAGCCGTGAAGCCTAGATCAGATGCAAAGAGGACCACCAGTAAACGTGTAAACCCCTCACTCTTGAGATATAGGGAGAGGAGAAAAGCACAAAGACTGGTGGGCAGATTAGGGAGAATTCTTGAAAAAGATCTGACCAAGGAGGAAGCAGACTCTTTGAAATGGGCCAAAGAGTTCCTGAAGAATAGAGAGGAGACTGGACCCAGTCCACCGTCCTCCGCTTCCAACAAACCTCTTGGTGAGACAAAAAGACAGAGATCAGGGGAGGGGCCCCAATCAATGGCTAAAAAGCCAAAGCAGGAGCTCCCCCCAAGTAATAGGTCACGTCCATACAGTGAGGCTGCAAAAGACTTTATTACATGGGCAGTCATCGATAGAAGCGTTCCAGATGGCTCCATTTCTCCGAGTAACTGGAAAAAAGTAACAGAAGCACTATATAGAGTGTATATAGAGGTTATCGATGACAACCCTGGTCCAGTCCCACTATGCAAAGATGCAGGATGGTACCAAGGGGGCATAAAACTGATCGCCGGTAGAGACCAACGCTCCGCAGACCTTTACAAATTGGCGGTCTCAAAGATAGGCGAGGTATGGCCAGGAGCGAGGATTGAGGCTGTCCCGAAGGATTTAATCCCGAACAGGCCAAGATCCCGAGCCTGGATCCCAGAAATACCTGCTGATCCAAAGAAAATACTGGAGCTCATACAAAGGAGTAATCCACATTTGCCTACCCAAGACTGGAAAGTTGCTAAGGTAGGAGAAGTTCAGGGTAACACGAGAAATGCTCTGATTATCCTGAACGAGGAGTCGCTTGCACCTCTAGAAAAGACTCGCGGTGAAATAGGCTATGGCTTTGATGTCATAACACTGCGAGTCTATAAGAAAGACTCGAAGGCAAGCAGTATAATTAAGAATCCTCCCGAACCATCCTGTCCATCATCACTACCAATTACAGAGGTGATGGACGAGAAACAAAATCCCTTAGAACCATCTAGTCCAACGCTCCTTCCAATTACCGAGGTGATAGACGATATGGACGTGGATGGGGGAGAACCTTCAAAGGGTGATACCTACCTCGAGAGGGACTTCGATCTCATCCAAGTCCAAGCCTCGACATCTGGCGCACTTAGAAAAGTGGGTGCAATAGATGTTGAGAGTCCAGATATATCCAGCGATGAGGGGGAGGAGGGGAGACTGCTGCATGAAAGTGGTTCAGATTAATCTGCACCACTCGAAGGCGGCGTCTGCCGCATTACTCCTCCGCCTCTTAGAAAAAGGAGAAGATGTTGTCTTAGCCCAAGAACCATGGGTTGTCAAAAATCTAGTGGCTGGGTTAAAATCTAAAGACTACAGGATCTTCTATACAAACAATAATGGTAAGCCAAGGTCCTGTATTCTGATAAAGAAGGAGCTCAATGCCTTTAAGGTGTCAGAGTTCTGCAACGAAGATATCACGGTGCTGGCAGTAGAACTTCAGTCCCATACCATTTGGCTGATTTCTGCCTACCTAGCACATGATCACGAAGAACCGCCCCCTCCAGGTATCCTTCAACAAGCCATACATAGAGCAGAAGATGACAGGATACCTGTGGTGACAGGTGCAGATGCCAACGCACACCACACAATCTGGGGCAGCACGGACACAAACGAGAGAGGTGAGTTACTTTTTGAATATATTTTATCAAATAACCTCGAAATTTGTAATATAGGTAATACTCCAACATTTATTACCGCAATAAGGCGCGAAGTTCTAGACATAACAATTGCCAATGAATATGCTGCCCAATATGTAAAAGAATGGAAAGTCTCAGCTGACCACTCCTTCTCTGATCACCAGTACATTGAATTTAACTTAAACTTTCAGAAACCAGATAAAGTCATGTACAGCAATAGAAGAAACACACAATGGGGTAAGTACAACACTGTCCTCAGTGAATTTCTTTCTGAAATACCAACCAAACCCTCAACAACAGAGGAATTGGATAACATGGTAAAGACCCTTACTAATGCTTGTAACCAAGCCACCAGGGAATCGTGCCCGGTGCGTATAGCTAAAGGGAGAAAAAGACCACCATGGTGGACAGAAGAGATAATTGCCCTAAGAAGGGAATGTCGCAAACTATTTAACCTAGCCAAGAAAACCAATGAATGGGAAACTTATAAGGCTAGTCAAAGAGTTTTTAAGAGTAAAGTAAAAACGGCAAAAAGAACCTCATGGGAAGATTTCTGCACAAAAATTGAAACAATCCCCAAGGGAAACAGGATTCGCAAAATCCTAGCTACGGATCCAGAGATGCCTGAATATATAAAGAAAAACGATGGCAGCTGGACCTCAAGCAGCTCTGAAACATTAGAGCTATTAACAGAAACACACTTTCCTGGATGTAAACTCGACATGCCTAGGGAAACCGTCCGCCCGATAGGGGGGGCGCAGACCCACCTGCAAAGAGAGAGCATGCCTGAGACAACAAACCAAACCAGGAAACAGAAAAACTCCCAGAAATTATTTAATACAGAAATGATTGCTTGGGCAATTTACGAGTTTGAACCATACAAGTCGCCAGGTCCGGATGGTATCATTCCAGCGGAACTGCAAGCGGCCTCGGAGACTGTCATACCCTGGTTGGGGATAATCTTCGAAGCATGTATAGAACTCTGTTATACCCCCAAATTATGGAGAGAAGTAAAAGTGGTGTTCATACCCAAAGGTGGAAGAACATCTAATAATACATCCAAGGATTTCAGACCAATTAGTCTATCCTCGTTTGTCCTTAAAACGCTAGAAAGACTCATAGAAACCAGAATAAGGGGTAAAATAGAACCTTCAAAGTGGTCGGAGTCTCAACATGCGTACAGCAAAGGGAAATCTGTAGAAACAGCATTACATACCCTGATACACAGAATCGAGAAATCGATGAAGTATAAAGAGTACACACTGGTCTCCTTCCTAGACATAGAAGGAGCCTTTAATAACATTAAATATGAAACAATGACTCAGTCTCTGAGGAAATTGGGGATAGAGACTTCGCTCATAGAATTTATCGACAATATGTTGAGAAATAGAGTAATAAACTCAGAACTTGGGGGCTCAAAGATAAAAAGATACCCGGTGAAGGGAACACCCCAAGGAGGCGTTCTATCACCTCTTTTATGGAATCTAGCCCTAAATAAACTGTTGATGGAGTTAGACGACACCGGGGTCGGAGTAATCGCTTATGCAGATGATCTCGCCATAGCGGTGTCCGGTAAGATCCTCAACATACTCTCATCTCTCTTACAGAGGGCACTAGACAGGATAACTCAGTGGTGTAAGAATAGTGGGTTGGGAGTGAACCCAAAGAAAACAGAGTTGATCCTCTTTACAAATAAACGGGTAATCCCGGCATTTACATTGCCAACCCTAGAAGGGGTGACATTAGAGATCTCAGCTCAAGCAAAATACCTAGGTCTGATCCTGGATAGAAAACTGAGCTGGAAGCCCAACACGCAGGAAAGAGTACGGAAAGCTACAAATGCACTGTACACCTGCAGAAAGATCGTGGGAAAACGATGGGACTACACCCCAAGATAACCCACTGGATGTACAAGGCGGTCATAAGGCCAGTCATGATGTACGGAGTGGTGGTATGGTGGCACAGCTTGAAAAAAGGAGTGCACCTAAAAGAGCTGGCAAAAGTTCAAAGACTAGCAGAAGTGACAACCACTGGCTGTCTGAGAACTACACCATCAAAAGCCCTTGACACCATCCTGCATCTGATGCCGCTTGACCTCTTAGGAAAACAAATGGCAACGAAAGCTGCCATAAGAATGAATTGTGTCAACCCTTGGAGGGAGACACACATTGGACACTCCATGGTTCTTAAGGAGTTCAAAAAGCCATCCGAAGGTATCGACTATGTCATTCCCAAGCCTTTCTTCGAGAACAGGTTCTCAACCCAAATCCCCTCGCGGGAAATGTGGAAGGGGAATCTGATCCGTCACGATGAAGCTCAGGTGTTTTTCACTGATGGGTCAAAACTGGAAGGTAAGGTGGGCGGAGGAGTCTTTTCGGAGCAATTAAATATTAATATTTCTTTCAGGTTGCCGGACCACTGTAGTGTTTTTCAAGCAGAGATCTTGGCAATCCAGGAAGCAGTAGAATGGATACAAGGCAATACAGTATCAAACAGCATTGTCCGTATTCTCACAGACAGCCAAGCGGCTATTAAAGCCTTAAAAGGCGTAAGTACTACTTCAAGAGTGGCCCTGAACTGCCGCAACATCTTAAATGGGGCAGCGGAGCGGTTCAATCTACAAATCATGTGGGTGCCGGGTCACAGTAATATAGCGGGGAATTGTAGGGCAGACGAACTTGCCAGAGCAGGTACCCTGTTATCTTTAGACAATATCAAACACAGACCTGGAGTCCCCATGGCAACATGTAAACTCCGGGTCAGTGAGAAAATTATTGCTTGTGCTGACCAAAGGTGGTCTGAGGAGAGCACATGCTCCATTGCCAGACAAACATGGCCAAAATATGATCTCAGAAGAACCAGAGAAATACTCTCGTTCAGAAGAGATTCACTTGCCAGAGTCATATCAGTATTAACGGGACACTGGGTTATAGGAAAGCATGCCAGAAGGCTGGGGCTGGAGGCATACGATTACTGCAGAGCATGCCAGGACGAGGAGGAGGAGGAGACAGTGGTCCACTTCCTCTGTCACTGTCCTGCTCTCTCTAGAATTAGAAGAGGCTCCTTGGGAAGTTTCTTCTATGATGATTTAATTGACATAGCGTCGGCCGACATCGCAGACATTATGACATTCATTAGCCACTCAGGCTGGTTCAGGGGGGATGAGTGAGTGGGAGGACAACCCCAATGTGGTATCACAAAGGGCCAAATTGGCCTAAGTGTGTTCTCCTCAAGAACTGCCACCCGCAAAAAAAAAAAAAAAGTACATTCTGGGTGAACAGTAAACAGGTTTCACAACAGAAAGCCAACGCTCATCAGTGAAGCACACATTTGCATGCATACAATACGACGAACGCTGGCTATCTCCTGCAAAACCGCACTCACCGTCCACTGTCACCTCTTCCACGATTCAAGAAAAAAATGATTTGATTTAACTTTTTGTACAAAGTAAAAACAAATACATTGCATACTGACGGAGTTATTGTCAATAGGTGGTTTCTAATTTAAACTTACCTTTGTTCCATACTTTAATACGCCTTCAACTGTCATCATCTTCTTGAGAAATGTAAAGTAAGTCGCCGAAGAATGATCCGATTCAGGGAGGAAGACCTGATAGAAGTCATGCTGCAACTCTTGGGATTCCTTATCGCAGTTGTTCTTGTTGCTGACCCTCGCTGATGCAGCGTCCACTGTGATGAGGTTCCAGTTCTGATAGACCTGAAGATATGGCGCATCGGGGACGTTAAACTCCATGTTGCAGCCGCCAGGAATGGGAGCTTAAGAAAGAAACGAAAAATAGTAAAACAAATTGTTTTACCTGGTGTCTCACGTGGATGATAGACTACCGGTGGAGACCCTGTTATTTAAAAGTGTGTTTTCAGTCTGGATCTGTGAGACGATAAACATTATAAGTAAGAATGTGGCAACTTGTTATTGGGTGCATAATAAATCTTATCTGTTAGTAAGACTGCAATGAGATGTAGGGGCCCACTTACATAGAAAGAGCTGGCATGATCATATAAATGAGATTTTGAAAGATGGGAACATACAATGTCAGAATAATAGGCGAGCATGGATGACTCAATGTAAATGGATATAAAAGAAAGAAGAGTCTGGAGTTTGGTTCTCTTTACCTACTCCAAATAGGGAGTTGGAGTGATGGTATATGTATATATTTAAAAAAAAATAATGCATATGTCCTCAAACAAGTACATATACATACATCCTCATCTTCTTCTTCCGATGGCTCTACAGCCCATATCGAGCCTTGGCCTCCATCAATCGTCGCCTCCAACTCCTCCTGTCTACCGCTGCTGTCCTCCAGTCTGCCACTTGCAGTAATTGTTCCAACATACATCCTCATACATTCCCTAAATTAAGGATAAACAAAATCAGTCATGGCAGGATTGGAACGTTAACTACTCTGCCACCACTCATCTAAATATGTACATGTTAGTAGCCTGAGAAGCAATAAAATAAAATTATTGGAGAGTTTGTAATGAGATTGGAGATCGGATGACAAAGGATCTTCAGTTACTTGAATGTGTGAAAACAAGGACACTGCAATACTGTTTAGGGCCACAGCAAAAGAGTTGGAGATAGCTTAGGGTATTTTGAGATGTTAAGGAAATGGTTTTGATCCCGTCTGTTGACCAGACTTTCCCCCCTGATGATTGCCAATCTCAAAGAAGCCAAGAAGAAAATATCTTACTATTTAGTTTTTATTTTATGTAATGAAGAAATAGAGAGTTTGTGCAAGACATGTACAACAATATCCGCACTAGAGTCAAAAGTTTGGCAGGCCTGAGCAGTTGGTATGAGGTCAATGTTGGCGTACATCAGGGATCGACACTAAGCCCGCTTTTATTCAACATGGTGATGGATTATCTCACAAAAGATGTACAAGCACCCCTGCCCTGGAGCCTGTTATAATATATTTCTTTTTATAAAAAAAATGAATATGTTCTTGTTAAATAAGTACATAATACATCTTCCTACGTTCCCTAAAATAAGCAAATAAATGCTTGTGCTATAGGTGAACGAAATGGATCGAGGCAGGATTCGAACTCGCGATCACTGGATTACTAGCCCAGCGCGCTAACGGCTCTGCCATTGACCCATCTAATATATGCTGATGACATCGTACTGATAGCAAATAGCGCATGCCAACTACAAGTGACCCTATTGAAAAGGACTGAAGCACTCGAGAGATTTGGATTGCGCATTAGCAGGACAAAGACGGATTTCATGGAATGCAACTACAGTGGAACGTCAGGCGCAGCGACGGTGTGCTTCCCGGATTGCACTGACGTACCCAAGGTGTCAATCTTCAAATACTTAGGGTCGGATCTCTCAGCGGATGCCAGTGTGGATGCTGACGTCTCCCATAGGGTAAACGTGGCTTGGAGTAAATGGAGAACTCTCACGGGCGTGCTGTGCGATCCACGTATGCCAATCAAAACTAAGGGCAAGATCTACAAGACAGCGGTGAGAACTGCAATGACATATGGTGCGGAGTGCTGGACAGTTAAAGGCACACATGAACAAAAACTACATGTCAATGAAATGAAAATGCTGAGGTGGGCAGGCGGGGTGACGAAGCTAGATAAAATTCGTAATGAATTAATAAGGGGAAGCTTTGGAGTTGCCACTATATCAGAAAAACTTACAGAAAGCCGACTCAGATGGTATGGACATATAATGAGGAGGCAAAACGATCATGTGGTGCAAACTGCTCTAGACTCTCAGAAAGCAGAAAAGGAAAGGGACGTCCAATATCCACGTGGTGGGGCAATATGAGGAAGCTCATGGATAAAGCCCACATCCCAACCCCGACAATACAGGACAGATCATCGTGGCGCCAAAGGATTAGGAGAGCCGACCCTACCAAAAGTGGGATAAGGGAAAGAAAAAGAAGAAGAATGAAGAAATAGAGAGGTAGATTTATTAAGGTAAGGATATAATTAAGATGGTAATGTGCTATTAGACAATTCAAATGAACACACTTAAAAATATGGTATAATAATTCAAATTATACAGATAGCTATCAATATTCAAATATTTGCGATTCAAAGTTTAATTCACAAGAAGAAATCAATCTATGTATACACTAATCAAACAACGAAGATTGAAAATGCATTAAATCAATCTGAATAATTATTATCAAATCATATTCGATTGAATAAACGTAATTCCTACCTAAAGGCTTTGTTATCATTTCAACACGTAGGTATACATTTAATGTTATTAATAATTACGAAGTGTAAATACTATGACAAAATAATATCATATTGAAAATGAAATGTTAATCTAATTTATATTTATTACGCAAGATAAATAACGCTACATGTCATTTTTTTGTGAGTCCAATAGTTATTAATAAACATGGAGTTTTATGCTGACAATGATACAAAACTAGCAGAAAATGAAGATGACCTACAAAGAATGGTCTGTAAATTTCATCTTGGATCCAAGAAATACAACATGACAATATCTGTTAACAAAACAAAGTGCCTGAGGACAATATCAAAAGAGCCGCCTAGAACTGTTCATTCAAAACAACCGAATAGACATGTGATTCATATACCAGGTGTAGAGATCTACAGCAGCAACAACCTGTCAATAAAGCAATAGCCATAGATGGATGCTTACGAAATACTGTATGGAGAAATAAACGCATGCTTATCAACAGCAAAGTCAGACTATAAAAGGAGTGTGTCCTCCTCAATAAAGATGTCGTATAGTAGTTAGAAGAAGACCGTTGCAATAAGAACCCTCAGGGTGCGCATCAGAAACGAGTCAATCAGGTCTATGTTGAGGACATAACAAGATGATGACGTAGCAGAAGACGTTTCTGGAGAGATCACATTGAATGCATGGACAGCGGTAGATTTGTCAAAATCGTTAAGACGGAAATACCCAAAAACAGAAGCTTACCCGGAGGACTTGTGAAGAGGCGTAAGGACAGTTGGACATCCTCCTTCAAGCATAGTCCACCTTCACAAACAGGTCAAATGACGTAATACACAATAAAGATGAAAATAGTGTTTGTTATTTTAAAAAAAAACTTTCAATAAAAACAAGTGTATTGATTTGATGGCACGATCATGTGAATATTTTGAAAGAAGGAAATATAAGAAGCTTGAATAATTGATGAGCATGTATGAGACGATGCATGGATGTAAAGGAAGCTAGGAATGTGTGCAAAAATAGAGGAGTATGGCGCTCGGTTTTCTCTGATTCCCCCATAAGGGATATGGCGTGATGGTATGTATGCATGTATTGATATGATTTGGCACATCGTAAGAATGAATGACGAAGTAAGTATAGAAGACGGTGTGGAATGAAAGTTTGTCCATAATGGAAATTTCGGTACGATCACATAAATGAAACGGGAACGAAGAACGTCAAAATAGCTCACGTACAATTTTGGTATTTTTCACCGACTAAAGAATATACAGAGCTGAAATAAACAACAACTTTAGGCCAGGGGATTGGTACACAAAGTGAGGTGGAACGGGGGTATCCCAAACACATTTAACGTTTAAATATAAATAGGATTAATGACACATTAATATAGCAGTAAAAGTATTTGCTTTTCGAAATTTAAATCCCTTTCTTAACAACATGCTTTATTTGTTTGTAGTGTCGAGTACTGTTTCAATTTTCCGAACCATTGCGAAAATATTCAAATACATTATATTGATTGCCACCAAATTATTATAATATACTGCCTACCCCGTGAGGGACATGGCGTGATGGTATGTACCAAATCATTAATCGACATGATTTTTTTATGTACCTATATTTAGCGATAATTATATAATTGTTTTTTTTCTTCATTTTTCTTTCCTCTTTCGTAAACAATTGTTTTGTAAATTTTGTGCTGTCTTGATTTGATCTGAGACTCGACTGAATAAAGATCACATCTATGTTCTGTCAGTTCAGTATTCCCATGAGATACTATTTCAGATTATTTGTGCAATTAACAAATAAAAATTACAAGATGCCTACATACAAAATATGTATATGCATATAATGATGACTCCAATTACATTTTTTAATCTGTGTACAATAGTCAGTGATATGTTATGGAAAGATGTGCAACGGAATTCAAAAATGTGCACACTAAAATATGAGTCCTAATCGAAACATGTGTCCTAGCGAACATTAGCGAACGTATGCAAACAAGAGGGATGGAGAGAGTAAACTATTGAAACTGTTATCAGGTGCCGTGTTAGAAAAAGAAAGAGCGCAGAAAGGTATGCATTAGAGAAGAACAAAATGTGAGTTTTTTAAACAAGTGTGAGACATTGTGCGTGACACTTTTTTGCGAATAATTTGTATGGCGTTGCATATCTTTCCATAACATATCACTGACAATAGTTAAATTTATATTGTTTAGATGCTTTTAAAAAATGCAATTAGGTAGGTACTACCTATATGTCTCCTGTGAAATATTACAAAAATATGTACACTGCTAGCCCTAGAACAGGTTTACCTAGTTGGGCAACAGTTATCTATTTTTAATGAAGATTTATTTAAATGGTGTGATAAAAAATAAATAATTTTTTTACCATATTGTCATTTTTTTTATATGATGACATTTTCAATAGTATAACACATACTCGACCATCGAAACCTTCAGGGTTTATCTGAGCTTGACGAGTTCAGTATTTGGTAATTTTAATATACATAATACGGTTCAGGTCCCAACCTACATCCGCCGAACAACTCAAAGAGCTGTCGTCATCATGTACCTTTTCAAGTGGGTAAAATATTTTGGGCATCTAGTGAAGATTATAATTATTACTTTTTACTAGAAATGGGGTAACTCTTTCTATATAATACTAGTAAAACCCGGCAGACGTTGTCCTGCCTATTTAATTATTTACCTCCAAATATACAATAATGGTTTATCGGTATGTTTCCTTTTTATTATTTAACATTCTTATCTAGATTCACTTATTATCATTCCGTATTCTTTTCCCTTCCACCCCTACAGTCCCTTCCGTCCCTATTCATTCATAAATTTATAATTTTATTTAATTATTCTTACAAATATACTTGAACCATTGGCATTATACCAGTTTTATATAATATACCATTTTATAGTTTTATATAATATACCGTTTTATATATTATACCATATATAAGATAGGTCGGTGACGGAGCGGTTAGCGCGCTGGGCTAGTAATCCAGTGGTCGCGAGTTCTAATCCTGCCTCGACCGATTTCGTTCACCTAAGCACAGGTGTTTATTTGCTTATTTTAGGGAACGTAGGAAGATGTACATGTACTTGTTTAACAAGGACATATTCATTATTTTGTTAAAAATATATATATATGGGTATATAGTATTTTTTTCTTATTATTTTTGGATTGATGTATTTACTCACTTATTTGATTCTTTATTCATTTATTTACTTATTCAATCAATGATTTATTTATATGCTAATTTTAATTTTTAAACCTTCTTGTGTGCGCGCTGGACAAACCCACTAAGAATCAATTCAATTTACCAACTTTTTTTTGTGAGATATCGAATAAATAAATAAAAAAATTATAATGCATAAACCTTCTTGGGAATGAGCTGAACGATTTAACAAAGTTTCATCGCAATCGGATGGTTGGTTTGGGAGTTCATCGGCCACATACAAACAAACAAACATATACACGAACATCCATTTTTATACATATAGATTATGAAGATCAATATTTATATCTAATATTTACCTTTCCCAGTATAGGCGTGAACAGATATGTAGGCATCAAAAGGTCCCATCTCATTGTAATTGAATAAATATAATACTGGCTTAGTTTTCAAATCGTAAACTAAGCCGACGTTAGTTCCATTCACATGATTGTTCAGGGATAGTGTCTGTTGATAGGAGGCTGTCAGGTTCCACTTATGGCTGTGAGCCTGAATCACCAGAAATGTTATCTTTTGCGATATATTTTCGAGTGTGAATGTCGACATTGACGTGCCATTCAAACTGATAGTCGAAGAATACACCTCGGAATTTGTTATTGAAGGAAAAATCCCGGTTAGCGATATAACAGTAAAGGTATCTGCAAAATAAAGAATAGTAATAAGGCGACGTTCGTTTTTCAAAAGTAAACAAAAGAAAAACAAAACATTTGACATGTTGTTAACCTCACTTACCCTTGTCATTACCATCTTGGCTAATTACGCACTGAATTGACAATAAACACAGCAAAAAATAACGCAAAATATACATTATTATCCACGTTATTATATATCTTAAGTTTAGCGTGGATATTGTTATTATGAATGTCACAAGTTTCAAAAATTTACGCGATCAGCTGATACCACTCGCGAATTTAACCATTTCGGTTCAACGGTTCGGTAATGTCAACTCGGTAGTAAATCGATATTTCGAAGACCGCTAGATTCAACGCAACTAATCGCACAAACACCGATCACTAAATGGCACCGGCCGATATTTTGTTATGTGTTGACTCCACGAGAAAAATAAATTATAACAACAATGAAGATTTTTCTCTCCTAAACAAACAAACAAAATACAATGAAATTATTATCATTCAACCAAAACCGAAACGTAATTGCGACTGACTTCACGCCGATCCAATGTATTGAATTGTTAGTACCGAATTCGCCGCTAGAGCGCATGGCTAACCAAACATGGCGGTGACGATCGATGAAACGGTAGTGTAGTGAGATTGTAGTACTATAATGGTGAAAATTGTGATATTTATGAAGTGATTAAAAAAGTAAATGGGCCATGGGTAAAGATCAAGAATTATTGGAAGCAGCTCGAAACGGGAATGTGCTGGTGGTAGAGAAAATATTAAATCAGAGAGCTAAAAGGAGTGGTCCTCTAGCCAGGTGGGTGTATCATACAATTGAATTGACCAGACACTTGTTATTATTCATGTTTTCTCTGAATTTTAATTAAATATACACTTTCCTTGATGTACACAAATGTTTACGGTACATATTTATGTGTACAATTGCCCCATTACTCGTATAAATATGCTAATGTTTTTCGGTTGTCATAATTTTGATTTCCAATATTCGTTTTGACAATCTTATCAGTTCTTATCAATTAAGATAATCAAGGATTCGGTTATTATGAAGGGAAAAATGAATGACTATTTTGTAAAGATATTTTTGATAAAATTCTATTATCTTTATGGTGCATAATTGACATAAATTTACTGTTACTTGAATGACACGATATATTTGCATTCATTATGTACAAAATTATTACGAATTTTCACGGTACTTGATCCACTTTCTACCTTTTTTTATTCGAAGTGTTTTAACAAGAATATTTCGACACTGTCTTAATTCAGGAACTTTTACTTTTATGGAGTTTTACTTTATACAAAATTATTAAATAGATTCGATATTAATAAGTACCAACCATAGCATATTTAGGTACCTACTTAAAATTGTTTATTTTTTTGCGGGTTAGTCGACCATAATATTATATACACTTCCTCGAAATGTCAGTCAGGTCAAAGTATACAACGTAAATAATTTCATTATATTTATTGTTAGAAAAATATTTATTTTTTTATTTATATACATATTTCAATACAGTACATTTCATAAAAAGTATACATAATAAAAATATTGAAATTTTACTATCTCACTAGGCTGAATGCCTGTTCTGAGGTAGTACTCATAAAGCATTTATTTAAAGCATAAAGCATAAAGTATATTATTTAGATTATATAACTAAAAAAATATATTTTTACTAGATTTGGAAGATAATTTAGATGTTCAATATATATATGTGTGCAAGTTTAAGTTAAATGTGTGTTAGCAACAAAAGCAACATCGGATTTTAAAAGCAATTGATTTACTTATCCACCCAGATATTCGACATATTATCAAAGGAGTATTCACACTGGGGGTGTCTATAGATACTACCTATCAACACAACTGATCCATGAATACTTGTAATAATTTCAGGTCTTTAGTCACTAAAATGACATTAACACGTACACAAAATAGTTTATACCATAAATGTCTCAAAATGTATAATAGTACCACCATGGTACCACCAAACATGATGAAGTCTTGTCACCTTTCGTAGGCTAGGTGCTGAATACATAATTAAAAACTATTAATTTTCTCCATAATTTTACATGATGTTTTTTTATTTAAACCAAGTTAGATTTGTACAAAAATTAATCATAAAGGTTATACTTAAGAAAACACGCACTTTCCCCACTACAACACTATTTGACATGTTCAAAGTACCCATAGTAGATACTATTTATAAAAAAGTGTCTATTTTGCAAATTTTCAAAGATAATGTTATACAAAAAATTGAAAAAAATAAGTCTCTGCGATTCCAAAATGATTTTAAAATACCCAAATGTAATACAGGACAATTACAAAACAACTACATTTATTTGGGAATAAAATTTTTCAATTGCCTCCCAAATGAATTAAAGCAGATAAAAGAATTTAAAAAATTTAAACATAAATTAAAATTGCACTTAACTTTCTAAAATAGTAGTTTTCGGTTTTTGTTGTTTTGATTTGTTTCAATTTCCAGTATTTTCTTTTTTTATTTTTGAATGTGTGTTTTGATATATTTGAATCGTCTATAATTCTATATTACTCATTTTTCAATTATTTTCATGTTTTTCTTTTTTTTGGTTTGAATATGTATTCTGATATGTTTTCTCATTTGAGTATTCTTCTTTTTCATTTATTTTCAATCTTTTTTTGATATTTATTTGATTTTTTTTTGTTCATGTATGATTTGTTTTAATTACTTTTACTTTTATGTTGACTTTGCTTTGTATTGATATATTTTTTTTAAGTGCTTCCCTCATCAAGCACAAGATTGTAATCTTTTTGATGAGGTACTGCAGGGAAAAATATGTAAGAATATTATTACTAGTGAATTTATATATTGATTTTGTATTATAAAATATATTAAAAATAAAATAAAAATAAAATAAATAAATAAATTAAATTTCATAGGTACTCTTCCTATAAATTGTTTCAAAAAGTTTATATTTATATTTTTTGTTTAAACTAGATGTATTATTTTTGATTTATTTTTTACATCTAAATAAATGTTACAACAACTACTACTAAGCAAATCAGAGCACTCCCCTGCACCTCATACAATTGGCATTTACATTAAATTCATTGTTAGTTAGGTTTTGGTTATTGACTTAAATTGAATTTAAGTATGAAAGCTTTTAAGTATCTGCATTATTATTTTTTTTAATATTGAGTTTAAAAACGCCACAAAAACAACTAAAAACAAAACAAATAAGATGTCGTGAAGCAGTCAGTGACGTTATTGAGTAGACGAATGTTTAGGTTATGGTTCTCTCTGCCTACCTCGTGGATACTGCGTGATGGTATTTGCGAATGAATGAATGTCTATATAGTAGATGTGCCAGGCAATTCAATTTAATGATTATATATGTGCTTACTTGTATGGTGTGGGAATAATAAAAAAAATAATTGATAATTAATAACAATGGTGTATTATTTCACTACTTATCTCTCTGTCTAATTCGTGGTATTTGTCTTGTTTCCAATTTGTTTTACTAAGTATTTGCGATTTGACTTTTATGACGTAAGTCTAGGTAGAGTCTTTTGTCTTCCTGAAATATTTATTTATTTGTTACTTCTTGTACATACAAACAAATTGAAATTTGTTCCAACTAACCAGAGTTCGTGTTAATAATAAATAATAATAAATTTGCATAATTTATATAGCGCCGTTTTTGTGAATATCTCACCTCAAGGGCGCTGAAAAAATGATTACGTTGTATCATTTCGGCTCTGGTAAGATTTACGAAAAAGGTGCGTTTTGAGTTTTTTTCTGAACGAAGATATATTTTCGGTTTGTCTGAGGGTGTGTGTGAACTTATTCCATGCATTTGGTCCTGCCACAGCAAATGCACGATCACCGAAATTAGTTGTGTGCACCCTGTTTATTTCAACTAATTTCCCAACCATGGATGAAGAGGCAGAACGAAGTGATGATTGTCTGTCATTTATTGAAAGCGGAATGCACAGTTCGGAGAGGTAAGTAGGAGCCATACCACGAAGTGCTTTAAAGATTATGAGACAGAGCTTATATTCAATTCTTTCGGGGACTTTAAGCCAATGTAGATTGCGAAGATGGTGAGAGATGTGAGAAAATTTGGAGGCTCCAGTGATGAGTCTGGCTGCAGCATTGAAAACTGACTGAATTTTATTAATTTCTTTCTTTGGTGAATTCGTATGAGTACAATACAATACCCCGTATTCAGTAACTATTGGAACTAAATTAGGAACGTCCTAAAATTGTAGATTTTAGATTTACGGTCTTATTTCAGTGTTGTAAAATGTAAACTTGGATTAAATGGAATAAGAACGTATCTATTTTGGCCGGAACGTTCTTAAAAAGTTACTGAATCAGACGTATTATGAATAATTATGAAATTTTCATAATTTTTCAAAATACTTGATAAAACGCTGAAATAAGACCGTAAATCTAAAATCTACAATTTTAGTATGTTCCTATTTTAGTTACAATAGTTACTGAATACGGGGTAATGTGTATTATGGCAATAAGTTATGACATGACAAAAATACAAATTAATACTAGTTGCATGTAACACATGAGATCCAACTGTCGATGGCGATAGTACCTATGTATAATTGAAGAATACGTACAAGACTTAAACTTAAAGATATTTTGTTTTTTTATATAAAACATGTAAAGTATGTATGTCAGGATAGGAAAGTATGGAGGTCAGTCTTTTTTTTTACCCAGAATATGAAAAAAGGATGATGGTATGTATGTATGTTTGGAGATAAAGTATCAAACTATTGAGTCCCCGTAGATATTGTGTAGTGTATACTGCCTTACAAATTGTATGAAACGATGTCGTCACTAAATTCAATTTTTATAAAAATTGTTAAAAAAAGTTTGAGATGTAGGTACTACTACAATGTTCATATTTTTTATAGCAAATTAAATTATCTAGTTGGGGTGTTTCGGCTTTTTTTCGATATTTTTAAAAACTTTGGAAATATGGTTAGGTATCTGACTGCTGATCCAAGGGTCCCGGGTTCGATTCCCACATTATGGAGACATACGATGTTAATCGTCTCACAGATCCAAACTGAAAAAAACAATTAAAAACTGTGTCTCCACCGGGAATCGAACCCGGGACCTTTGGATCAGCAGTCAGTTACCCAACCAACTGAGCCACGAAGGCCGATTATACCAGTAATTCGTCATTTTACTGGATTATGATAAATAATTGTATAAAATATTTTCTGTCTCACAGTTACATATTGGTCATTTTCACTGCGTTTACTCTTCTTTCATCCATATTCTACCAATTCCTATTATTGGTGCTTCTACTTCATCAGTCCTCTTTCTCCAAGTAATGGACATTTTTTTATTTTTTTTTGTAAACAAACAGTCTTAATAACAAGTTATACATGAATAATATAACACTTCCTTAGTGGACCAATTAAGCTAACATAAATAATCAATTTTGTGTAAATTGTAATATCAGTTATAGTATGGGGAAAGGAATGGAAAGGATATTATGAATTGGACGGAAAGCGAAAGAGGAGAGCTTGCAAAACATTACTCACCAAAAGCCACAGAGGCAGCCAGGGACTTTATTACTGATGATTTGAATATATGTAATAATACACGTATTGCAGAGGTCTATACTCTTAAAGACATTCATCTCCCCCTGAGACCACCACAGTTTCCTAACTCGTGCAGACCGCATCTAGTCTCCACTTCAAGTTCAGCCTCTAATTGGTTACTTCAAATTGAAATAAAACATAGGTATTGAATGATTTCATAGCGGAAATATTTAGCCTTGTGTAGAGGTAAACGAATACCAAACATAAACAATTCATGCATTGTATGTAAGTTTTATCAAAAACTCGATAAGAGAATTTTATGAATGTTTTTTTTTATATGCATGATTTTGATACAAATTTCGACATACCAAGATAAATACGCCGCATTTACTAGTATAAGTCATATATTTTTATTCAATAGTGGACTTAATTTTCAGAACGCTTTGAAAATTCAGTAGAGTAATAATCGATTTTTTTATTGCGCCGTTTAATGATTCAAGATTTGATAGGGCGCTGATAGTTTAGTTATTTATTTATTTTATTTTATTTATTTACGGCAAATTGCCTTTTACAAACATGAACAATTAAGTAGGTACACACATTGAAATTACAATATAAAATAATAAAACTATCATAAACATAAAAGAAAAAGAAGGTACTGTAACAAAATTTGTAAATATAAAAAATAATATTAAGTGGAAAAAAAAATACAATTTAAAATAAAAGATATAGGTACTTAGGTTGAGACATAAAAATCATTAAAATATACTAAAATAATATACCTACGCACTTAGAAATAAAAGAAAAAATAATAATTATAATAAAATAAAAATTAAAAAATATATAATAAAATAATATATAATAAAACAACAAAAATTTTATATAAAAAATAATAATAGGTAATGTAAAAAAAATAAAAGAACTATACAAACAAACATATGGGTACATACTTAGTAAAATAAAAACTAAATGATGAAACAAAACAAATAACAAAAAAAATATATTATAATCACATTTATAGTATAATATTATACTATACATGCAAAGTAGGCAAGCAAAAAAAAAATGTATTGCAAATCTTAAAGAAAAAGAAAGAATCTAAATTACAGAAAATTTTAAAAATATCACATTTCAAACGTTATTACATTGTTAGCAGCGATTGACTGTTTTTTATAAAACATTGATGTTAGATCGTATTTAAATTTAAGAAAGGAAGTGTTAAAATAATCAAATGACCGTGCATACATATTTCCCAAGTTCTGAATTCGATGTATTGGTGTATAATAGTGTGCTAAATTTGTAGTATTTTTACAATAGAATGGAAGATGATTTCTAGTTTTTCTATTTGGTACATTGAAATTTATTAAGAATAGTAATTCTGGACAGTGTAACTGATTATTAATAATTTTAAATAAACATAGTAAATCAAATAATAATCTACTCTCAGAAAGCTCTAATAAATTTGTTTCTTTAAGTAAATAATAATAATTCAAGTTTTCTATTGGTATGTTAAGTCTGTAATTGATATATCTTTTTTTGTCTGTAATTGATAAGTCTGTAATTGAGAAATTTATGTTGGATTTTTTCTACAGTATTAGAATGAGAATTGAAATACGGTGACCAAATTGTTGTGTTATATTCAACCTGAGAACGAACAAGTGATGTAAAGAGTATCTTTAAAATATTAATATTATTAAAATCCTTACCAACTCGCAAAACGAAACCTAAGAGTTTCATTGCTCTATTGCTGATGTTGGTTATATGATTGACAAAGGTAAGTCTTGTATCAAAAATCACCCCCAGATCTTTGATTTCTGATACAGAATTAAGTTTAACGTTATCAATCCTATATTCAAAGATAATAGGGGATTTAATTCTGTAGAATTGCATCAATTGACACTTGGAAATATTTAAATGCAGTTTATTGTCTGTACACCATTTAAATAATCTATCAAGATTGAGTTGTAAAACATAGCAGTCATGTAAATTTGAAATAGTCTGTAAAGATTTTCACAATATCATTAATAAACAATACAAACAGAATTGGCCCCAAGTGAGATCCTTGCGGCACTCCACTTGTTGCTATGATAATTTTAGATTGGGTGTTATTTATTCTTACTGCCAACCTTCTATATTTTATGTGCTCTTCTACGGTTTAGGAAGTTGTTGGACTCTATAAAAATGTGTCCTCTGTATAGCCCGAAAGTTTAACCTACTTAATTAATGTTCATACATCATGAAGTGATTAGATATTAAAAAAAGTTAACGAATCAAATAGAATTTTATGATGTGATGCAAAACGCCAACCTAGTATGGGATCGGGCTGCATAAGCGTCTAGGGGCGAATGCTCTAGTCTTATTTAATATGGCTTATCACCATAATATTATCTATTGAGTGAGACAATAGTTAGGGAGCATTTTATAAGGACGGTCTTAAATTATAATGATTAGTGAAGGACATAATATGCTAGATAGTGATGAGCAAAAGTCTAGCAAGTCATGTGTCGCTGCAAGACCAAGATCGGGGGGCAAGTCTGGTCAATCGTCGAAATCAAAACCCTCGTGATATCAAGGATATAATTATCATACGGAGTTCTATAACATCTTAAGATATTATTATTATTATTATTGGAGATTGATCTCGGTTATGGTTCGGTAGTTTCCTTCACAACGGAGCGTACTCAAGTTGTGAGGCTATGTGTTTGTGTGTCTGTGTGGTTGTGTGTCTGTGTGGTTGTGTGTAGTTCTTACACTTAACGACAACGAACGCAATCTAGAAATAACAACACATGACGCAAAAATTGAAACATGGAAAAATAAAACATTACATGGAATACACCCAAGTCATCTACAACAACAACATATTGGTAAAGCCCTTAGTAATAATTGGCTCAAACACTCAGACCTATACGCAGAAACAGAAGGATTTATCATAGCTATTCAGGACAAAATAATAAAAACAAAAAACTACACGAAACATATTATAAAAGACAATACAATAACAAACGACACATGCAGAAAGTGCAAATTACAAAAAGAAACAATAGAACACATAACAGGTGGCTGCTCAACTCTTGCACCGACGGAATATACAATAAGACACGATGGGTAATCACAAGGGTTTTGATTTCGTCGATTGACCAGACTTGCCCCTCAGGCATTGCAAGACCAAGACTTGATCCAAGAGTCGTACGTTCAGCAGATCAGAGTGGAAGTCCATGATTGGATAATTAGTTGTTAAGATTTGCCTTTCATAATTACTTGGAGCAGCCTCTACCTTTTTGCCTCGCAGAACGTGAGACAAATATGATAGCTTGTTTATTCCAGGCTTTATCACGCTCAAATTTAAAGAACAAGATCCAGACCGGGTCTCGCACATCACTAGGCCATGTTGATAATCCATGTAGGTACCTACATAATTGCCTTGTTACTTGCAAACGATGACATAGTCTTGCCATCTGCTATTTCGTTCAACAATGAAATGGTTTGGACACGTGATACGCATATAAATTGTTATATATTTTTGTTATTTGTATAATATACTTACTTGCCTAAACAATCAAAATATTTTTTAATTGTGTCTGTCGTATTATTGTTAGAGAACAATCGGGTTTATACTTGTTAAAAACAATGACGAGTTTTTGTTGGTGTTTAAAAATAACAGCACACATACATAGGTACCATCATGTCATGTCCCTCGCGGGGTAGGTAGAGAGAACCGGATGCCATATTTTTGCATCTTGACAAGCATCCATCGCCCCTTCAATATACAGTGGTGGCTCAAAAAATTAGAGCCACCCAACATTTTTACTATTTTTAGACTTTTTTGGTATAATTCTCTAATTTCATTTTTACGGACCATTATAGATCAATTGTATTTTAAAAATATGGGTATACCTATAGAATTGAAAAATATGTATAAAAAATGGAATTTATTTATTAGAATTAAAAAAAAACATATGACAACCAAATGCGTGTCAATATTTTGTTTGTCCACCTTTTGCAACAATGGCAATTTATTCTGAAGTTTTATGGTTTATAATTTTTATTTTATTAGAATATTCGATAAACATTTATAGAACTTTAAAAAAATTGATTTATAGGGAACTCAATGAGAAGGCATAATTGGTAAATTTTGAGAAATTTAGACAATACAATCGCTGATGGCAAATTCATTCAGTAAATATAAAATATATTATATTTTTATATACATTGACAATGGTGTTTCAGCTTGCGATGATGAATTTTGAGAAATTTAGACATTACGATCGCTGATGGCTCATTCATTCAGTAAATATTTTATATTTAGTGAATGAATGCCATGGTGAATTTTGAGAAATTTAGACAATACAATCACTGATGCCACATTCATTCAGTAAATATGAAATGTACATATATGTTATATTTTTATAGATTAAATATGGTGTTTCAGCTTGCGATGGTAAATTTATACAAATTTAAACAATACGATCGCTGATGGCACATTCATTCAGTAAATATATTTACTAATTAGATGCGATGGCGTTAGTTATTTTCAAACGAAAAGATTTTTCACGATAAACATTTATAGAACTTTAAAAAATTTGATCTATAGGGAACTCAATGAGAAGGCATAATTGGTTAACTTTGCGCATGCGTTAAAGTGATCACGTAAACCAGCCGATGACAGGTCGTATGCGGTGTAAGTGCCTTGAGTTCTTGGTTGTCCTATAATATTTCAACTTCGTCTCTACTGAGTTGAATGAGGAAACCACGAAGCAATGAGGAAATTCGTGCATTGACAGGACAACCTTTAATCACCAGCGAAATCAGGTCTAGAAGATTAGCTTGGATTGGACATGTTATCAGATCAGGGGAAGAAAGAGCCACAAAACGTATCCTGCAAAATAACCCGGTGGGCAAGAGACCCCTGGGAAGACCGAGGCAGAGATTGATGGACAATGTTACCCGAGATCTGAACGTGCTGAATGCTTGTGATGACTGGGAGTCCACTGCAGCTGACAGGAAGGCTTGGAAAGCTATTGTTCAGGAGGCTAAAGCTCTACCGGAGTTGTATGACCATCGGAAGTAAGTAAGTAAGTCTCTACTGAGTTGTTAAAAAAATGTCATAAAATATTATTGACTCCCGACAGGGAAAAAAATCCAATGTTTGCGTATGTATAATTTGCATATTATGCATTTATAATAATATTCGATATTTTATATACTTTCGAATACCGTAGATAGGTGCTTTGTAAGAATTTTTGTTTTCTCGTTCTGTTGTGTTTTTTCCTTGTTGTCACTGAATGCGCTTGTGTGTTTATATGTATGTTTAAACATATGCAATTACGGTAGGTATATACATTATGAAAATGTTTAATTTATTCATTGCATAAATTCCTTATAACGTATCAAAATATATCGTTAAAACCAATAATCTATAGACATGAAAAAAAGCAATTTTTTTGGTAAACACTGCCACCAAAATTTAACGTAAAATAATGTATTTGAATACCTTCGGAATGAAAATTGAAACAGTACTCGACACTTATATCAAAAAGTACATGTTGTTGACAAAGGGATTTAAATTTCGAAAATCAAATACTTTTACTTCTATATTATAAATGTGTCATTTATATCCGATTTATATTTAAATATTGAATGTGATTGGGATTCCCCCGTTCCACCTCACTTATATTTATCCCCTGGCCTAATATCGTAGTTTTGTCAGCGCTATACTCTGTGGATACAAAGTTTTTTTTATTTATTTATAGATAATTATAGGTAACGTATCACCGTTTCAGTTTCGCGACGAAACTTATCGTAGTTTGCATCGAAGGTGTCTATTTCGGTTGAGATTAACGTGTTGTGAGAATAACATTTTCGTGGAATTGTGGCATTCTTCCTGACATAAGTTCTACATACTGGAACATGTAAAAGTTCACTTCGGCGAATCGTTCTACCTTGAACATGTATTCCCACTAGGTTGACGAGGTCAGATGAGTCGATGGCACTGTTCAGAATATTACTCAGCAGCGATTGTATATCGTATGAGTCTGTAGCAGAACGGTAAATACACGGACTAGCAATCCAATAGACCTGGGCTCGAATTCTGCCTCGGCTGATTTCATTAGATAATGTACCTTCCCCTGCTTCTTCTTCGATGGCACTGCAGCACAAATCAAGCCATGTCCTCCCTCAGCATGCTCCTCCGACGCCTCTCTGTAACCAGTTGGACACTAGTATATATTCTTTGAAAATGTGGTATGTATTCAGAGAGCGGGGTCTGTGAACTCCTTTCAAACTATGGTTTATTTATATAATATAGGTTGGTGCTTATAATGCGCCGTATCTGTGTACATCCGTTCTTCCAATTCCAATTGCTTCAAAACACTCGTATTCTTTTGATGAAATTCAATTCCTATGTCTGGTCTGGCGTGGTCAGATCTTACAAAAGGTAAGCTCTTGAGGCAGTGGTATTCAAACACAAGTCTGTAGACTACTTTCACTTGTTTATTTATTTATGGTTTTTTTATAACGTGTATTGTATGGAACGTGCAGCTGTCACCAAAAAAATATTCCAAAATATTGTTTCAAATCATTGTTTACACTAAAATTTCCAGCGTGTTCTAATTTAGATATTTACTAAGCAATCAAGATTGTTTGTCTAGACGAAAAGAATGAATGAAGAAGTCTGATGATGAAAATATTCTTAGGTCGAGTTTTTCACGGTATCTTCTGGCTACATACTGTGGGATGCTCTGTAAAAATATTGGTTACAGATGGTCGTTTATCTGTAGTTATTTCATTGGACACATTGGTCCTTTTAACAGTCAAGGTATTCGCAACGTTCACTCAAGGACACAGAATAATATAAATATTTTTATTTGTGACACTGTTGATTTCATCAGGTTTACCTTAAAATTTATGTTTTTTTTTTTTTTTTTATTTATTTACTTTTCAACATAATTTCATTTATAAAAGATCCCACTAATCATATATGGTTATCAGTGGGTTTCTATATCATACAATATATGTGCTAACTTAAACTAACCAACAATGGCAAAAAGAAATGAAATGGGTTTGACAATATAAAAATGTTTTGATAGATCCAAAAACAACACTAGAATAAAAACAACAACAAAAAAAAACATATAGAAGAAAACCCAAAAAATACAATAGAGTAAGAACAAAATCAAAAGGAAAAGTAATAAAATAATAAAAATAAAAGGAAGGAAGAGACCATTATTCGTTAAAAATGATTTTTTTACAGGATCTTTTGATTTTATAAAATGAATTTAATCCAATTAAGTCTGAGGGCAAGCTGTTAAAAATTGTTGGTATTGAATACTGCAGTGTTCTTTCACCGTAATAGTTATTTACTCTAGGTATATTATATTTACCGGAAGTTACTTGTCTGGTCTTATACTTATTTGTTACAGGTGTTTTGTGTTCATTTTTTAAGTAATTTTGTAGAATAAATCTGTATTTATAAATTTGTGTAGCTGTCATTATTTTGGTTTCTGCGAAAATGCTCTTTCCCTCCCTTTTCAAACAAATAGCTCTATTTTTGGGTAACATACATCTAATTAAACGTTTTTGTAATGGTTGACTGGCAGAAATTGCCTACGGGCAATAAGTCCACCAATTTTGTGAAAAATATTGTTACCATTATGCACTTACACAAAAGAATTAGCAGACCGATGTATAAATTGTACATTTTGTAAAAGATCAAAATAAAATGCAACAAAACGCACCGATCAAGTTTCAATTGGGAATAATTCACCCATCCAGATACTTAACATATCAAAGCATTAGGCTCTGAGAAGGATGCTATAGTACCTATCAATCCTAATGATTACTGTTCATTAGGCTCTGAGAAGGATGCTATAGTACCTATCAATCCTAATGATTACTGTTCATTAGGCTCTGAGAAGGATGCTATAGTACCTATCAATCCTAATGATTACTGTTCATTAGGCTCTGAGAAGGATGCTATAGTACCTATCAATCCTAATGATTACTGTTCATTAGGCTCTGAGAAGGATGCTATAGTACCTATCAATCCTAATGATTACTGTTCATTAGGCTCTGAGAAGGATGCTATAGTACCTATCAATCCTAATGATTACTGTTCATTAGGCTCTGAGAAGGATGCTATAGTACCTATCAATCCTAATGATTACTGTTCATTAGGCTCTGAGAAGGATGCTATAGTACCTATCAATCCTAATGATTACTGTTCATTAGGCTCTGAGAAGGATGCTATAGTACCTATCAATCCTAATGATTACTGTTCATTAGGCTCTGAGAAGGATGCTATAGTACCTATCAATCCTAATGATTACTGTTCATTAGGCTCTGAGGAGGATGCTATAGTACCTATCAATCCTAATGATTACTGTTCATTAGGCTCTGAGAAGGATGCTATAGTACCTATCAATCCTAATGATTACTGTTCATTAGGCTCTGAGAAGGATGCTATAGTACCTATCAATCCTAATGATTACTGTTCATTAGGCTCTGAGAAGGATGCTATAGTACCTATCAATCCTAATGATTACTGTTCATTAGGCTCTGAGAAGGATGCTATAGTACCTATCAATCCTAATGATTACTGTTCATTAGGCTCTGAGAAGGATGCTATAGTACCTATCAATCCTAATGATTACTGTTCATTAGGCTCTGAGGAGGATGCTATAGTACCTATCAATCCTAATGATTACTGTTCATTAGGCTCTGAGAAGGATGCTATAGTACCTATCAATCCTAATGATTACTGTTCATTAGGCTCTGAGAAGGATGCTATAGTACCTATCAATCCTAATGATTACTGTTCATTAGGCTCTGAGAAGGATGCTATAGTACCTATCAATCCTAATGATTACTGTTCATTAGGCTCTGAGAAGGATGCTATAGTACCTATCAATCCTAATGATTACTGTTCATTAGGCTCTGAGAAGGATGCTATAGTACCTATCAATCCTAATGATTACTGTTCATTAGGCTCTGAGAAGGATGCTATAGTACCTATCAATCCTAATGATTACTGTTCATTAGGCTCTGAGAAGGATGCTATAGTACCTATCAATCCTAATGATTACTGTTCATTAGGCTCTGAGGAGGATGCTATAGTACCTATCAATCCTAATGATTACTGTTCATTAGGCTCTGAGAAGGATGCTATAGTACCTATCAATCCTAATGATTACTGTTCATTAGGCTCTGAGAAGGATGCTATAGTACCTATCAATCCTAATGATTACTGTTCATTAGGCTCTGAGAAGGATGCTATAGTACCTATCAATCCTAATGATTACTGTTCATTAGCTTTTAAATATTATTGTTATTAAATTAGTTCGGTTTATTTGAAATTCACACATGATGTGGATTTTATACCACTGCGGTCTAAGTAATATTCGACTAATGGAACAGATAGTGTTATATTGTTGGATTAGGTAGGTACTTACCTTGAGTTGCATCTGCCTTTATTGTATCAATATTCAGAAATAGTGCACTACACTTGAAATTTTTCATATTATCTACACTCTTACAGCGTCTTCTTCGTATATTCAGCAGATACGTTCGTATAAATCGGTGGAATGCCCGTCATAAAAAAGAATCGTCTAAAAGCGGATTTCAATGTTGGATCTTGTTGAATTTATCCATCAAAACCAGTGAGCAGGAAAAAAAAAGATCGGGTTAAGTTCCGCGAACGAAGAAATTGTTTATCTCCGTGGCTCCAACATACACTTGAACAATCAAAAAATATTTCTTCCTAAGAAAATATCTCAAAAATCCTCGTTTTTCTTTCTAGAGCCAAAATATATTTAATATTCTTTAACTACGGTGAATCGTCCACGAAAATGAAATGGCTCAGTAAAGATGTTTTTTTTTTATGTTTATACTTACTTGAAGAAAATTCGAAAACAGCTATATTATATAAGACGATACGAAGAATTCTTAATCTTGGCTATCACGGCATCAAATGATTTTTAGACGACAACAAATGCAGTGTATCATATAAAAATAAACATCAAAAGAAATTAGCATAGTACGTGTAAAGGCAGGCATCAACGAAGAGGAAACAGGAAAGGAGAACACTGGAAATGAAGTCCAAGTCGCTAATATGATTCACAATTGCATTATGTATTATTGTCGGTTCATACTTCTATCGATTCTTATAAGTAACAACTCTAAAGAATATTTATTCCCTGAAAACCGGGTTCAGGGAACTTTAAAACGATCCATTATTAAGAAAAGTTGTGCCAGAATGTCACTGTCATGTATATTTTGTTATTGTTATTCGTGGCCACAAAGCCCGCATGTATGGGTTGTCGTAGGAGCTATCTAATATCCAATATTATTCATTAGTAATTAAGTAGGAAGACAGGATATTGTAGTGTTCATCCATTTGTTTAAGCCGTGGAGGCACTTCATTAATTATGACACGATTAGATTGTGTCTCGGATCATGCGACTTATAATATATCTTGCCGGTGAAATTGGGTCAGTGTGTCTGTGAAAAAAATAGGTGTCTCGGGTACTTCCGACTCAACGTTTTGTGGGTCAAAAGTCACTTGTGCCGATCTCCGCACAATCGATTCGGGACAAGTGGGAGGTTACGGGAATGGCTATCTTAAAGGCAGAGCCGTAAGACCGATTCTGGAAAAAAATAGATTTGGATTGTAGGACGTTGTTGCTGAACAAGGTTAGTTGCTAACTCAGAGATGGAACTGATAGTAGAATTTTGTTTAGGAGTATTTCTTTACAATATCCTATCTTGAGAATTATAAACTTATCGAAATCTTCGTAAACCTAAGATTTGTTAACGTCGTAATATTCATATACTCGCACAACTCTGTTTCCTTGACACTCCATAATGCCTTAAAGACAAATAATGATTTCTAGACAAATTATGGGCGATTACTGCGAGTTGCTAATCAGATGGACTGGACCTTTTTATTTTTATTCAAGTTCTAAGGAATTTAATACACCAAGGCTTTATTACTAACTCAGTAATAACCGAACTGGCTACCTGAGTTTTAGCCAAACCTTTTACTATTAACATTTTTTTTCAGTGTGATACTGAAGAAACTACAACCCCATTTGTCAAGTAATTGCTGAACATATTCATTCTGAATACCTACTCTAATTCCACTCTTCCTTCATTGTTGTGATGAGCTACATAATTTGCTTATATTTAGATTTTTTGCGTTGTTTCGAAAATATCTGCCTACTTTATTTTTGTTGTATCATATCGTTGAATTTCTTTCAAGCCTTCACGCTAAATGAATGCGTTGTCATAAACCCACCTTTGTGCATTAAATGTATAAATTTGATTCTGGCAAAATACATAGTAATTTATATTTGACATAGTTACGAAATCTTATAGTTCTAAAAACCATAGTTTAATTTTTAAAACCATGCAAGCATGTTAAAGAAAACATTGAACCATTTCCTTCACGATATTAATAAGAGAGATTTATAATACATGTCAATATTTCAATGTCGATTATTATGATGTGAAAGCATTAGAAACTAGATTTGTTATTATTAATATCGTGACAGATGAAATATGACATGTTGCAGCATCTTTGTACCCACACAATGGATCTAATTCAATGCTTCAATCGACTCTAGGAATTTGTATTTATTTATTTGACTTGACAAACGATTCTGAACGTGGTAGGTTAAAGACACGAACATGGAATAAAATGACGTTTTTAGTTCCCATTAGTCGAGCGGGTGGTGATGAAAGAATAACAGCTTTGTTTGGATAGGTAAGTGTTGATATTGTCTATTTAAGTGAGGCTGGTGTTATGCATTATTTTTATGCTTTCAATTGGATTTGAGTCATGTCGTTTCAAATTTGGACTTATGTTGCCCTTTGTTCGATCCCTTGTTTCTCTGGGCTGGCAACACCGCTGGACAATTCACAGGGTGCAAGGAAGTGTTCATAACAATATTATTGTTGTCTGTTAATAATAATTTATAGAGCACCATTCAATGATACTAGATACTTACTTAATTCTCTAAACTCTTACCTATGATATGTTGACTCTACAAAACAAAGTTCGCTAGTAATTTATTCAATGCTTCATTGATGTCATAATGTTAAGTAGGTACATAAACTTAGTGCTGATTAGTTTTCCATGAACAACGCTTCATTTCTTATCTATGATTCATCCGTCAGAACCTTCAAAATGCTCTCGCATCCTTTATTCTTTTTCATCGAGTTATTTCAAATGTCTGTTGAAATAATATGTAGGTACCTTAACTAGAAATAGGTCTTATTCAAATGCATATGGGCAATGGGCATTGTCAACTTTTGATGAAAATAATGAATTTTTGCCCTCCTATGAAGAAGAAGAATAATCTGGGCCCTCTATAAAGTCCAAACCAATTTAATTATTTTCATTCACGAAGTATATACATTGATTTAAGCAGTAGAAAGTTGGATGGTTTGAATGTTGGCTCGAAAAATTTGTTTGAAATTTGTTTTTACTCAACATGAATCTAGTTTTCTGTCAAATTGCAAGTTTTTGTGATTAAAAATACTTGTGATCACTGTATTTAACGAATGAGTTATAAGGTTACCTGCAATACCATTAATTAGCTTAATAACAATTCACCAGACACATCAGCTATCTTTACACGCAACATTATTGGTACATAAGTTCTATTGAAAGTCATTTCATTTTTGTGAAAATGAAAGACGAAAATTAAACCAAGGCGTTGTTTCGCCTGATCATGAACTGTCCAATTCGATAAATTCAATCTGTCAGCGATCACGAGTCACGAGTTGTTATTCGGTGGTTTTCATCAATCATTCCCTTTATTTTTTTTTCATCAGCTTCAACTGACCTTCCAGAACGCGGTGCATCTTCAACAGCAAAATTGGCTGGATGCAATTTCACAAACAAGTTTTGGCACTGGCGCTCTCCCGTATTTGATAGGGCATCAAACAAAAAATATTGCTTAGAATCAAACAAATATTTTCACAGACAAGCCTTGCTATATGAACTCTCAAAATACATAATGACATTGTGACTTAGTGTGAAATCGGCTGTGAAAAAATAGTATTGAGCCATCTGCTGGGAAATAATGAATCGACTCTCCGAACAATCTATTAGATATTATATATACCGAAGTATTTAGGTAAAAACGGAAGACTGGACGGACACGCGATATTTATAAACGGGTGTGGTTCGGCCTTTAGTGCTGGACAGGGGATAAACATCTAGTTGTTTATAACGTTGACTCATCCCCCCTTGTCATGAGTTTGAATTTATTTTTTATTCACTGGAAATCGGTAGCCTCTTATCTAGGTACTGTTGCGTGAATTAGCATTATGGTTTTCACTTTGACCACAATATGATGACCGGTATTATGGCGGACATTAGGACCTGGTTGATCTATTTTGTGTGAGCTATACCTCCTATGATGTTTGTTGAGGTGGTGATTGTAAATTTACCGCGAATGGGTTATTTGTTTATAATTCGTTTATATGACTTGATAAAACAATAAATATTGCCACACAGCGAAACATTTTCAACTTTTCCTTATGATTTTTCGATAAATTCAAACAAAAAATCTTTGTAGCGATTAAATGTCAGTTTTCTTGTGTTTATTTCGACAATTTAAAGTCCGCGAGCGAGAATTTTTTAGTCTGCTTTTCTTTTTTTTTCGATTGCAATGCGTGAAAAAATATGTTTTTCAGATTTTTGATGCGTATTGCTCGAGGGCCGCACAGAAACACGAAATGGGCCGCAGTTTGACCAGGTGTAGAGGGCGAATGTTGCTACTATCTTTGATGGGTTTCGCATGCCTTCTATGAAATTTCGTGTCCAATTTTTCGTTTTATATAAAATACAACTTCAAGCTGATTATGATTCCAATTCTGAATTTATATTCAAGTAAATGTGGTCTATTTATTGTCTTGTTGATTTCCATTTTATCTAAAATATCATGTACTCAAGAACTTGTCTGGAAAATTCGATTTTCAATATTGGTCATTGAACCGTGGTTTGGCCTCTTTGTTGTCTGATCTTTTCGTATTTTTACAAAATTTCTACTGTTTTGTTTTCTGTACATAATGAGCAATTTGCATCGGAAACCGCACCTCGACTGTCGTCGTGTTTATCCTGCCTGACCATTAAAACTAGTCTCATTGTTGACAATTCAAGGTCCACATCCGCCAATTCGTCAACATATGGATCTGATTCATTCGGGTTCGGTCATTGGCTTTCGATTTTAACTATTCGATTTTTCCTGTGGTCTAGTTTCGGGATTATGACCTACCAGAACCTATCGTTGAACCATTGGACGTTCAATGTTCGACTTCCCTGATCGACTACCATACCGCTGTATCCAGTAGCGTCTAGTCCCAGCTCTTCTTTTCTGCATTCTTAGGTTAGGTTTAAGTTTGTTTATAATAATCATAGCGACTCGCGTGAGCGAGTTGCTTTATAAATTGAATTATAAATTATTATAAATTAAATTTACATTTTTTATTAAATTTTTCGTATTTAATATAAAATTTCACAGCTCATTTGACTCCATTCTACGAGATCTCAACCAATCAGAGAGCCAACCGGAAACAGAATGCGGAATGGTAAATGCGGATTGTAGACGCTAGTGCTGTATCCCACGCCTCTTTTATCATCCGACAATTTTGCTTGCGGTCTTCCCAGATTTCTGTGTTCTCCGGGGTAGGTACGCTTGATTCATTGATCATCCACTGTCCTAGCCTGTCTTTACTATATTACCGGCCCAATTCCACTTCAAAGAAGATAAATTTAGTTCATTCTCTGATCCACTCGTAACCTACGCTTTCCATCACGAAGACTATATAGTTCGTTCAGTAATGTTAGTTTACTCATAAGTATTTGTCGATCCATTGTTGTCTGCTTCTTATCATGTTATTATTTCTGATCTGTGATCTGCTCCACTTGGATGGAATTTCTTTGTTTATACAACATTTTTGTACATAGGTACATATAATATTGAATTGTACAAATGGCGGACTTATTGAATTCCCTTTCCTTCCTTTATATGTTTTGCTACAATGAGTAGTTCTTGTGATCCATAATGTATCTTGCTGTTGTATGTCTTAACAATTCAACATTGGGTCGATGGCAGAGCGGTTAGCGCGCTGGGCTAGTAATCCAGTGATCGCGAGTTCGAATCCTGCCTCGACCGATTTCGTTCACCTATAGCACAAGCATTTATTTGCTTATTTTAGGGAACGTAGGAAGATGTATATGTACTTGTTTAACAAGGACATATTAATTTTTATCAAAAAAAAAAACAACACAGGAATCAAATATCTTGATAATCTGGATGGGAGAATATACATTTGTCCAATATATCAGTTTTCTGGATTTGAAATGACCCTTTTTTTCGATTAAGAAAATCAACCTAAATAACAGATTTTGTTACAAACGCAAGTTTTTTTTAACATAGAATATTCGTGGTTCCACTGTATTCGTCTTATCTAGCTTTGTCCACCCAAATTGTGGATTACATTTCGTAATATTTTATACGTGACGCAATATTGTTTTTTTTCTGATTAGCTTGATGTAATGTTATGTTTTTTGCAGTAATTTTCATTAGCTGATTAGATTATAGCAGGTACTGTGTTACTTACAGCATACACATAACGTATAAAGTGACGTTTAAATTATACAATACTTTCTAATGTGCTTCTTGGTATATCATATTATGTAGGTGACCCACCAGCAGTTGTAGTAGTCTTGATTGACATGAAAAGTTATATCGTTACTAAGGCTGTGTTTTGCGAACAAAAATTAAAAAGTAAAAGTGTAGTTAAAATACTTTGATTTCACAAAATTGTTCAAAAATTCTGGTTGTTTTATGAAATCTAATGCCGTTATACGACGCAATTTTGAACAATTTTATGAAATCAAAGTAGTTAAACTATACTATTACTGATACTGTTGACGCGGATATGAAATTAAAGATAAAAAAGTAAGAAATAAAAGTGGACTGTATTTTTGTGGTGCGGGTGATTAGTTGCAACCACCGCAAGGCAAATGAAGGATATATATGGAAACTCACCAAATCCTTAGTCCTCTCCCTTGGTAGGATGATCACACTTTATTCACACGCGCGCGGTGATAGCAATTTTATGTTAAGTTTAGAGGAACGGAAAAAAAGGTGGAAGAAATGCGGGATAGTATTTATATGACGCAGTCTGAAAGGATACTGGTTTTTGGATGTAGGGCGGGCAATGATTGCAACAATTTTATGTGTCACTTTATATAGGCAATAAAAAATGTAACAATTATCCCAATGACATATTGGCGCCAACAGATACTTTTGTTCAAACATCCTAGCCTAAGACTTCCATTCGCGGTTATAACAAAATGTACCTCTGAGTGTCCAAAAACATTGAACAAACTATTTTTTACAGTTTTGTAAGGTGATAACTTCAAGACTTACCATGTTAGTGTGCTGAGGCACGGTGTTGGGCGGGGAATACTACGACTGGGAGGTTTATGGCAAGGGAGCATACCTACAGTATAATTGACGGGAACATATTAAAACAGAGGTCATGGAGAACTTAGTTATGAATGATCGCAACATATCAGATCGCAACAAAGTTGCCGTTCATAACGCAGTCGTAGTGCTAACCCTGACGTATGCAAGTGAAACATGGACATGGCAGAAGTCGCACGAAAGCAGATTCAATACAGTTGAAATGAGATCGCTTAGAAGAATTTGTATCAGAACGATGTATGACAGAGTACGAAATGAAGACACAAGGAAAGAATTTAATAGAATGATGAATGTGTTTCATGATAGAAAAATGTGGCGTTCGGTTCCCGCGGCTTACCCGGTGAGGGACATGACATGATGGTATGTACGTATGCAGTTATTTATGCGGATATATATCGATTATTATTTTATTGTCTTTTCTAAACTATAAATTTATAGCAGACTGATGTTTACTGTCAACAATTAGCAAAAAAAATACAATTGAGAATGAATAATGGCAATCTTATCGGATTTTGGGGAATTCACTTTTAATAATAATAATTGGGGATGCCCTTGTTCTCTTACACTTAATAATTTTCACTTTTGTGAGAATCTCCAATTCGTACATATTACTTTTTTTATAAAAAAATAAACAGGATATAATCAAGCGGGTTGCAGACCAAAAGCTAAACTGAGTTAGTTTAGCTCAGCTCGCATAGCTGAGGTCATTTTTCATACTAGCTCACATAGTTTGGGGTCTGCACACTGACTTAGCTAAACTAACTTAGCATAACTTTTGGTCTGCAACCGACTTCAAGGTTATGTTTTATTATTTTACTTACCATTTTGACAGTTTAAACTACTTTCAGAATGAAAATTGCTTCTTATTTATCGTTGATATGTATAACATATCGGATTTTTGTGAACCCTGAGTATGAAATGTTATTTTGCATCTTGGCTGCGGTGTTTGACTGCGGAAGAAGCGAATTTACCATCCATTACATTACTTGGCGGGCTATAATAGTCTATGCTGTAATAAAGTAAGGTTGATTGACAATAAGGCGTTTGTTCCGGTTGACTTACAGTCGGTTGATTTATTCATAAAAGTGCAAAGCTAATTTGTACCCGGATTCTATACCGACCATCATGCCCATGCCATATTTGAGCCAATGTATGACAGGGTTAGAAATGAGGACACAGAGAAATAATGTAACATATATATATAAATATTTAGGTGTAGATACATACATATATAATGTAAGTATTTATTTTGTTCTTTCGCTTTCATTCTATCCATGAGCATATCTTTTATTTTTTCCCTGTGTCCTCATTTTTTACCCTATCATATATTGTAAGTAAGATGAAAATAAATGCCCTGAGGTGGTTTGGCCACATAGAAAGAATGAGTGATGACAAAAAAGTACCTAAAGCTGATAAAAGAGGAACGAAAGTAGAGGTCGGCCAAGGAAAAGTTTCCTCGATCACATTAATGGAATTTTGAAAGATGGATGAAATTTTCTAACTATTCTTTTGAAAAAGACGTTAGAAGTAAGAATAATAGAGTAGCGTGTATGAGAAGATGCATGGATGTGAATGAAGCGAGAAGTGTATGTCTAGAAAGAGGAATCTGGCGTTCGGTTCTCAATGCCTTCCCCAAATAGGGAAATGGCGTGTTGGCATGGTGGTACATAGGTTCAAATAATGATGTGATTTAGTCTTGCTGCAAGAGTCAGTCTTCGCCTTGGTATTATTGCAAGTCTTGCAACTTTAACAAAATAAACATGTTAGTAATTGCAATACAACAAAAAAAAAAACATTATTTATTATTAATATTTGGTTATGGTTTATACTTTGGAATTAAAAAAAATCAGTTTATAATATAATTTGGGATTATCTTTATTAAAATAAATCATAAACACTTCCTTGCATCCTGCGCAAGTGGCGAGTTTATTGCCATAAGGCAATTTTTCCAACTAATTTAAGTGTTGCCAGTCCAGAGAAGCAATATTTGCGTAATAAATGAATTTAAATAATATTTTTACTGTCAAACTTTTTAACATCTCAATAGAGACGAATTTGGGATGAAGAACCAGGAACTCAAGGCACCTACAGGGCTTACGACCTGTCATCGGCTACAACGTTCTCCCGACAGGAAAAAAAATCCAATGTTTGTGTATATGCAATTGAAAAAATATTCGATTTGAATTTAAATAAATTTCTCCCCCGCTGGGGATCGAACCCAGGACGCCCGAACAGAAGCCAAACGGCTTACCAACTTTTTCACGGCGGTCGGCTTTGCATTTCATGCAAGAATGAAACTGAGCTGGCAAGACTCTTGGCTTTACAAACATAAGTCTTGGACTTGTTTGTAAAGCCAAGTCTTACATACATGCAAGACTTTTGTTCATTACCATTTGAAAGACGACAAGATTCTTGCCAGCTTAGTCTTTGTAGCATTTAATGCAAGTAAAAAAATACAAATTCGTTTATCTGAGTCTTTTTATCTGCTCTTACGTTTACGCATATGCCGATTTGACATATGTTTATTTCGATCGCTTTATAACCGAAATATTTCACTGTTCGTAGCATGGTCCTGTGGCGCAACGGATAACGCGTCTGACTACGGATCAGAAGATTCCAGGTTCGAATCCTGGCAGGATCGAAAATATTTTTTTATTTTATTTTTTTTTAATATTACATTACGTACTTATGTGTGTTTTAAAATTAAATGTGTTAATAAGAATCATCCCTCATATTTTGAGATCAAACTAGTACCAGACCTACCCCTCCAATTTAAATACGTATTTTTAATATTTTTTCAGCAATTAATTCTTACTTGAACAATATAGCAATGCCGGCCTTACACATTATAGGGAAATACCACCGATCTAGACATATTTCATGATTATTCTAAAGAGGAATAGTGCTTCCACTTTTTCCTATAAGTATCATCGTTTTCGGGTTTTTTGTAAGTGCCGGTTTATTGAAAATTCAAGCGGCAAAATAGCGTCTCACATTGTTCAGCAATGAGGTTCACTACCCATTTCGAATGTAGTGCCTTTTAAGGTGATGTGAAACTGATGTATGGGCATAAGACAATAGTGAAAGCATATAAAATGCTGGGGTTTATTTTGAGAATCTCAAAACCCTTTAAATTAGAGAAAAACACTTATAACTTTGTATTATGCATACATATGTCAGGAGTGTACTAGAATTTTCATCAGTTGTATTTTTATCCTTTTCTAATAACATACATCAATAGACTAGAAGCAGTACAGACTATCGTGGTAAATTATATTTCTCCAACTATCGGAAATCTGCAAAACACCATAATATTTATAATCTTGAAAACAGACGAACAACTACATATAGACATGATGTACCTTCACAAAATTATGCATAACCGTGTAGACTCGCCTTACTTACTTTCTAAATTAAATTTTTACTGTCCATCACGCAATTTCAGATCTCAGTTTTTGTTCTATGTCGACCGACGTAACACTAACTACTCACAAAATAATTACATTAGACGAAGTTGCTCCAACTACAATTCATATTTTAAACATTTCGATATAGTACATGTATAAATCACAGGCGGATTTCAGAACATACATATTACAACAATTCGATAAATAGTCACATTCATTCACAATCTATCTCGCATACATAAATATATACACAATATTGTTATAATATGTATATAATACATATACATCAAATATAACACATATCCACTTACTTAATACACACTGCATACAAGTATTATATTAATTACTTTTAAACTTACTAAATAAGTCAAAAACAAGTTCACCCTATATCTTATGTGAAAACATATTATTGGGGTACAATGAACTTTCCTTACTGTTAAGTCTTCATATTGTATTTATCCTTATAACATTGTATCCTGTTTGTTTTCTAAATAAAAAAATAATAATAAAAAAAATACACGCATGTGTCGTGCGTCCTGTTATTAGGTAATGCACAACCGCACACCTTTCGCTGGTCACCCCACATGTAATGGTGTGTACACGGCTGGATATGCCGCAATGGTATGTACGTATGTAGATAGATATATAAATGAAAAAACGAGTGGGCCAATGCTTTACTCCTCATTACCAAGTCACTCCCCAAAGTATTCAAATTTTGTATGGAAATTTTTCAGTGTAAATATTATTAGCTGTCCTATAATATTACAACTTCGTCTCTACTGAGTTGTTAAAAAAATGTCATAAAATATCATTGACTCCCGACAGGGAAAACGAGTAGGTTGTGGCCAACGTGGCAACTCCTCTCTAACAAGTCATTTTATAAAGTTGGTACCTATTCAAATTTTATATGGAAAATATTTAGCATTTTCATGAAATGAGTTTGTTAAATTATTTTTTATTTGAATATTTAACACATAATAATTTTTCAATTCCATTTTACGAAAGTGATGTGCCTCTATAGTAATTTGAAAATAAAAACAACAAATTTTAAGTTACCTGATCGTGGAGTCACGTGGGGAAATATTTGACAGTTAAAAAATTGAAAAGCTTTGATCAGATACCTATCCTTCAAAATTAAAATGTACAATTTTGCAAAATTTTAAAAGAATCAAATATTTACTTTAGTCTTTAATCGATAAAGTAGAATAAAGACGCCGTACATAGCACATAGTACACAGCACACACACATACACACATATACATTGTGATGAAACTTTCAAAATACAATCTCAGTATGATACTAGTTGATAATCTGTAATAAAAAAATAACCCTAAAAATTGCGAATTCATATCTCCCCACTATATCCCCTTGGGGTACTGAGGAGTAAATACAACAGAATACATACGATACAAAGAAATGGTGCTTGAGTGTTATTATTTGTGAAACAGAATATAAGTAAGATTCCTTGATATCCATCCATTTTGCATGTTGCTGATTACATATTCTGGGTAGGAAAAAGGGACTGACCTCCACACTATCCTATCCTGACACACATGCTTTATATAGAAAATAAAATATCTTAAAATACAGTATAATAATTATATTTAAAGGTTTATTGTTTGGTACGTATTCTTCAACTAAACATACTATCGCCATCGACAGTTGGATCTCATGGATTGCATGCTACTAGTCTCATAGTAAAATGTATCAAAGAATGTGAATTTACTTTTGGGACTTCACGCTGTTTGGTTTGGTTGAAAGAGATCGCATTATAGCAATAAACCTGCGCACCGTTGTGCATTTTGTTGTAAAATTAATTGGCATGTCGAGACTGTTTCTATATATTTTTTATTGTGGTTTGATACATTAATATTATTTTGTGAATGCATGCCGAAATAAAAAAAAAACTAAAAAAAAAATTTCGCAGTCGGTAGGATTCGAACCTACGCTCCCAGAGGGAATCTGATTTCTAGTCAGACGCCTTAACCGCTCGGCCACGACTGCCACAGACAATAACGTACTAAAAACTAATACCGAGTAAAATTTAAATAAAGAAAACCTGTTTCAAATTTAGTAGCGTTCGTTCTAGATTCAATAGATTTTTTTGTCTAGTTGAATTATTTTAAATTCAGAACACACAGTTACTTTCCCTTTAATACTTGAATGAATCCCAAGTGAATTTTTCCCGCCAATTGTCAGTTCGTCCGCCATGTTGTTTCGAACATGCGATAGTAGCGGGCGTTGTGTATGAATTTGGAACCGCGATGACAGTCGACAATTGGTCGAAGATATTTCTACGTAAATCAAGATAATTATGGTAAATTCGTTAAAATTTTCATTTAAAATCACTTACGAAATGAAACGATCCAGGAAAATCATACATACATACCATCACGCCATGTCCCTCACGGGGTAGGTAGAGAGAACCGAACCCCACTTACTTTTATCTTGACATACATTCATCGCCTCATCAACATTCATACATCGTCTTATACATTTTCGTCTGTTGTTCACGCTTCTAACATTTCCGTCTTTCAAAATACCGTTCACATGGACGTGCCATCCCTTCCTTGGGCGGCCCCGACCTCTCATTCCATTCCTGTCCGCAATGTATATTTTCTTCGTCAGGCGTTCCTCATTCATTCTCCCCATGTGGCCAAACCATCTCAATGTGTTCATTCTATTAATGACATCTTTCTTCATCTTACATTCTTTCCTTATGTCCTCTTTTCTGACCCTGTCATACATCGTCCTATTACAGATTCTTCTTAGCGATTTCATTTCAACTGCATTTATTTTGCATTCGTGCGACTTCTGCCATGTACAGGTTTCACTTACATACGTCAAAGTTGGCACTAAGATAGATAGATAGATGTTGCGATCATTCATTAGTGGTCCTAGTGCTCCATTCACTCTGTTTCCTGCCATAACTCTTCTTTCGATTTCCTTACCGACATTATCATCGTTTGCAAAATACGCCGAAACCCTAAAAATTCATTACAAGGTTTCTAAAATAACACACATACAAAAAAAAAGGTGAAAAGTGTGAAAAATGTAGATATTTTGATGTTATTTAAATTATGGAAAAATTCTCGGCTAAATATTTATTTAACACGCATCCATTATCATGTTTCCTCATTCTGGAGACATACAATAATAATCGTCATGTAATTAAATGCAGACTGAAAACATAGAGAAAAACTGTGTCTCCATCGGGAATCTAACCCGGGAACGTTGCCTCGAGTGTCAGATATCTAACTTGTATAGGTACAAAAATCTTCCATTCTATACCGTGAGGTTTTGAATAAATACGTATGAATAGTCACTACGTAGGTACTTTGAATTTGGAAGCGCGATGACAGCCACTGTCATTATTTATGGCTATTTACAAATGGCGACACGCGCCAAAACAGCTGTTCTACTATTACTATTGTGGCGATAAGATACAACAGCGTCACGTTCCAGCTTGACGCGCTCCAAGAATAAAGGTCGATTTGGTAATATAAAAATAGCTATGCGTTTGAATGATTCGTTTTTCCCTTTGTGCTTATTGGCGTTTATTATTAGCCACGTGGCGAATTAAACCATTAACAAAATTTCAAGTTCGTGTAACGATTACTCTGTGTATTACTTACTAATTAATGAAAAGGATGATTGTATCATCGGAACAGGTATATATTTTAGTACCGATGAATTGCCCCTTTTCTCGTGATGGTTTTGTTTTGATTGGTTTGTCGCGCGTATCATACAATTCAATTTGGTTTGATACTACCAGGTGTTATGAACCTTTTTTTATTTTCTTCATAAAACTAGTGTTGCACTTGGTTATTTTTATTAAATCTCCTTGGCAGAGTGTTTAAATTTTTTTTATCGCGTCTTTGGTGCGATTATCAGCAGTGATTTTTCTTCTTATTTTTTCCTTCTGTAAAATCCAGGGATCTGTTTGTCGCATAGAAGTCCCCTGTTTCAGCGAACCCCGACTATCTCGCTATCTCTTTGCTAGTCTTTTGTATTGGCGGTCAATAAATTACCCCAAATGATACAAAAACATCCCTCTGGAATGTATTAATTTTAATTAATTAAAATTTTACCGTTATAAAATTATTTTTAATAATAATATATTATTAATTAATTAAATTTAATATTTATTTTATTATTTGCATAACCGCAATTGCTGGCACAAATTTTAGGTTAGGTTAGGTTATCAATGTTTACCGTTCATTCTTTACACCTGGTCGTACCACATTCGTCTCCTCTTTCTGCTACATATTATAATGATGTCCTTTGTGATGCTAGCTGGATAAAATCTTTAATATTTCTTGTTCATATAAAAACTTCCTTGCATCCTGCGCAATTATGATTGTTTTGCCCAACTGTACTTTCTTTCAACTTGGCGTTTCCACCCTAGAGAAGCAATAATTACGTGATTAATAATTTTTATTGAATTACTCCTCTGCTACGAGTCGAACCCAGGACCACAACACAGGAATTACTCCTAGTTAGATAGACAAAGATTTATTGGAGGAATTAAAAAACATGGTGTGTTTGTGTGAGTCCCTGAATGGTTTAGATTCACAAAATGGAATTTTAAACATAAAAAAATATTTATAACTATAAATTACAATAGGTGACGCTAGTGTAGAATTGTCAATATTTAGTTTTTTTCCATCTGACAACATTGAGAAATCTGTCATTTGCGTCGTAGTTTGGATTTTTTTGACATTTAAAGTTCTTTTCACTCTGTTTCGTTATTATTCATATTTCAATTCTTTCGTTTCCGTGTCCAGACCATATATGTTGTATTGCAATTATATATGAAATGACAATTTAATCAATCTAACCTCAAAACCATAGAATTATAATGTACAGAAGCCGCGTCTAGTACAAATTTCGAATTCAAATGTATGCCAAGTTTTTTTACATGTGTGTGTTAGGCGATAGATCGGTTGGTCTACGTTTTATGTAGGTGTGCGTATCGGTAGGTGTACGTATACTAGAAATTCATCTGTTTCCTCGTAGTTTTAGTTGGCATACATTCATTGCGCTGACTATGTATCTGTATCATATATAATCTAAGCTCAAAACGTTTAGCGGCTCATCGAACAAGAAAATGTAAGTTTGCTCAACGAATAATAACATCCATAATATGATTCAAATATATGTTACATATATTTTTTTGATTCACAAATAGTTTGGGCAGGACAACGTCTGTCGGGTCCGCTAGTAAATTATAAATATGTAACATGTTCAACAACTGCAAGTTCCTGTATGTATTTTATTATGGAAAAAATAAATATATTTTTTTTATTATTATTATTAGCGGTCAAACAATTTATCAACATGGCACGGAGATCGAAATATCAATTATTAGTAAATTTTTGATTTAAAAAAAATGTGTTTTTTTTGTTGTTCTAAAACCAATGGTTGACGTAATCTTTCGTTAAGTGATTAAGATTATAATTATTTATGAATGTTTATAATGACCTATATTAAGATACTTTATTGTAGATAATGTTGTCAATGTTTTACTATGTCACTATCTGTAGCAGTCGTGGCCGAGCGGTTAAGGCGTCTGACTAGAAATCAGATTCCCTCTGGGAGCGTAGGTTCGAATCCTACCGACTGCGAAATCTTTTGATTATAAACTTTATTTTTTTATTTTTTTAATATCTGAAATTATAAAAAATGAATAATTTCACGACACTTGAGAATAACAACTCTGCGCTACTGCCATCTGTTTAAAACGATGCATACTATTGCAAGTATACAAGTATGCATAGGCCCAGTATTTCAGTCGGCCCTTAGGAGTTTAACTCAAGTTTAACAAAAATATTGCGTATTTCAGTACCTAATCTTCCCTTAAATACGTCACTAAACGACAAATATTTAACTCAACGTTTCTGGCGGATCGCGTGTCTAAATCTTGAGTTAAGTATTGTTTCTAGTCTTTTTCGCCAGGTGGCGTACTAATCGCCGCACGCTTTAATGTTTCATTTCATTCAAAGAGTATATAATACCTTACGGATAATTTCATTTTATACTACAAATAACTATGCATAATAATTATAATCATGATTTATTTTTGTTGTTAAAATAAAAGACTTGATATAGAAGTGGTTCATGTATTTAATATTTATTTTCTTTTTTACATAATTATAATGTATTGCCTGACAACAAACGAAATAAACTGTCAGCCATAATGAAACGTCAGGCACGCAACTTTATTTTTGCGATGTTTTTTCATCCCACTTTTTAAATTGATCCATCCTGTTTCTATATATATAATGTGTATTCTTAAATTTTCTACATAAGACACTATTTTACCATTATCACTTAGTTCCATATCCATCAGTAAAATGTACATACATTTTGCATTGTAGTACTACGTACGTAGTTCATATTCAATGACATTTTTTCACTACAATGTTTGATTTTAATTAAAAAAAACATCGATCGGTATAAAAAATTGAAAAAGTAACATGCTGTGTAATGAAACAAATAAAATAATGTGTTGTTATAATAATAAAATAATATTTAGTCACAGCTTCGCGTCACGTATCATTTAAGGTTATTACAATTTTGACAGATGCGTTCATAGATGCGTTATAGACAATAACCATAGAAAAACGTAAAATATATCTATAGTTGAAGATTACGTAACTGACGTTTCATTTTGCACTGAAATACGCGAATGAAATTTAATCTTCCCCAAACTTTTAACTTGGATTACCAAATCCAACGATTTAAGGGCCAACTGAAATCTCGGGCCATACTTACATAGTGTATCTAAGACGCAAACGCACGGTTTGTGTCTTAGATACACTATGGCCCAGTATTTCAGTCGGCCCTTAGGAGTTTAACTCAAGTTTGACAAAAAATATTGCGTATTTCAGTACCTAATCTTCCCTTAAATACGTCACTAAACGACAAATATTTAACTCAACGTTTCTGGCGGATCGCGTGTCTTAATCTTGAGTTAAGTATTGTTTCTAGTCTTTTTCGCCAGGTGGCGTACTAATCGCCGCACGCTTTAATGTTTTATTTCATTTTATACTACAAATAACTATGCATAATAATTATAATCATGATTTATTTTTGTTGTTAAAATAAAAGACTTGATATAGAAGTGGTTCATGTATTTAATGTTTTCTTTTTTACATAATTATAATGTATTGCCTGACAACAAACGAAATAAACTGTCAGCCATAATGAAACGTCAGGCACGCAACTTTATTTTTGCGATGTTTTTTCATCCCACTTTTTAAATTGATCCATCCTGTTTCTATAAATATAATGTGTATTCTTAAATTTTCTACATAAGACACTATTTTACCATTATCACTTAGTTCCATATCCATCTGTAAAATGTACATACATTTTGCATTGAAGTACTACAACTACGTGCGTACGTAGTACATATTCAATGACATTTTTTCACTACAATGTTTGATTTTAATTAAAAAAAACATCGATCGGTATAAAAAATTGAAAAAGTAACATGCTGTGTAATGAAACAAATAAAATAATGTGTTGTTATAATAATAAAATAATATTTAGTCACAGCTTCGCGTCACGTATCATTTAAGGTTATTACAATTTTGACAGATGCGTTATAGACAATAACCATAGAAAAACGTAAAATATATCTATAGTTGAAGATTACGTAACTGACGTTTCATTTTGCACTGAAATACCTGAATGAAATTTAATCTTCCCTAAACTTTTAACTTGGATTACCAAATCCAACGATTTAAGGGCCAACTGAAATCTCGGGCCTATGCCTATTCGAAATTTTCCAATGTGGACTGTTTCTAATTACTTCGAAGCTGAAAATACCGTACCAAAATGCGTTATGTATGTATGTAGGTACCTAAATTTTATTTATATGTAAAAACTAAATGAATTTTCTTACATCTAGTATAACCAATAAGCATCTAGTATAACCAATAAGCATATTTACAAGTTGTAATAATATCATGTTTACATAGTTTATATAAAAAAACAAGGAAATATTCCAATTTACATACGAATACAAAGGAAGCTCACAATATTTTAAAATAACTTTTCCTTTATGTATTCAACACTTAGGCGACGTAAAGCGGCAAGACCAGATGCTTCCTTCACACATTCTGGCAAATAATTAAACATTTGAAAACCATTATAACTAACAATATGTTATATTTCTAATTTTCCGGCTCTCAGTTTGTAGTGGAATTCCACTATCAATTATATTAAATTACTAATTTATTTATCTTTTTATACATAATATAAAAAATATATTGCACACTGGCGGGCTTATTGTCATTAGACAATTTTTTCCAACCAACCAGATTACAAAATTGTGAATGTACATAAACAATAAATGTAAGCAGAATAACATATAAAATATATATTACACTAAGAAACAAGTGGAAAAAAAAAGTTTTTATATGCATTTTTTTTCTATAATCCATTCAATTACAATAACATTGGTTACGAGTAACAATAATTAAAAGAATACATATATAAAAACCAATAAAATGCTAATAAGAGTCATTGGAGTCACATGGACGTATCCACTCTACTACCTATAGCCCATGAGCATGACGTGCTAGAGTGTACATTTATTTATTTATTTTATTTCAGAAAATTTTATTTTATTTATTTATTTTATTTTATTACATTATTATTAAATTAAATTTAAGTAATTTAATATTATTGACATGTTAAATTGTTTCATTGTTTCAGTTTAAGAAGGGGCCCTGGTGCCAATGTTCAAGACAGCAGTGGTTACACCCCTTTACATCATGCCGCCCTCAATGGACACACGTAAGTCTTTTGTTTTCTTTTTAAGAGGGAGCTGAATATATTGACTGAAAACATGATATATTAAAACCGCCTAATACACTATGACATTACGCGTTATTAAGGGTAACTATCGCGTATGTTAAATAGGGTTTATACGTGATTTAAATTATTGGATATTCAAAATTTGTTCATTTTTTCTTACATTTTGAACAAACCAGCCCCCCTATACAACATGTCATTTAGCTCAAGAAAAGATAACTCAATGTATGGCAGTGACAGTTGCCAGTCACGTGACTGGTAATAATAAATACATAGTAAAGCTGTATGCTATTTTGTATGGTTAAATAGTATTAGTTCGATTTTTATCGAAATCTAACTGCCCCCCTAGACAACGTGTTATTTAGCTCAAGAAAGGGAACAAGAATAGATAACTCAATGTATGGAAATGACACGTGACTGGCAACTGTCACTTCCATATATTGAGTTATCTTTTCTTATTTCTTTTCTTGAGCTAAATGACTCGTTGTCTAGGGGGGGCTGACTGGAAATGAAATCACTTTATCTATTGCACACTCTAAGCGCATAAACGATTTATTTCTCTACGAATTATACCAATATATGGAATAATTAAAAATAACTGAAATGATATTTTTAATCGAATATTTTTTAGTCAAAAATGGACATGGCAGAAGTAGCACGAAAGCAGAATAATAAATGAAGTTGAAATGAGATCACTAAGAAGAATCTGTAATAGAAAGAAGTATGACAGGGTCAGAAATGAGAACATTAGGAAATAATGTGAGACGAAGAAGGATGTCGTTAAAACAATGAAAGTGAATATATTGAGATGGTTTGGCCACATGGGGAGAATGAATGAGGAACGACTGACGAAAAAAATATACATTGCGGACAGGAATGGAATGAGGTCGGGGCCGCTCAAGCTCAAAGAAGGGATGGCTCGTCGTGTGAACGGTATTTTGAAAGACGTAAATGCTGGAAGCGTGAACAACAGATGAACATGAATGTGTGTCAAGATAAAAAAGTGGCGTTCGGTTCTCTGCCTAGCCCGTGAGGGACATGGTGTGGTAGTATGTATGTATGTATATTTTTATAGTTTCATTTATTTTATTTTATTTTATTGAAAGTAAACAAACAATGACTGGACAGGTAAAATGGTGATATACAATATAAAAAAAATAGTTACATAAATTTACATAAACATTGGATTTTTTCCGTTTATATGCCAGAAGGAATGTAAAATAAAGAAATATGTCGTCAATTTAACGAAAGTGATAACATTAGATGGCTTGGCCACTTGGGTAGAATTAATAGGAAACGCCTGAAAATGAAATTATACAACGCGGACAGGAATGGAATGAGAGGTCAGGGCGAGAAATGTAAGAAGGTTGAACGACAGACGAACATGTATGAGAAGATGTATGAATTTTGAACAACAGATGAACATACATGAGATGATGTATGAATGTTAAACGACAGACGAACATGTATGAATTTTGAACAACAGACGAACATGCATGAGAATACACAGAAAAAACAGTTTTCTTCAGTCAAGAAAATTTGTTTCATGTATACCGAAAATAATATTCTCTCAAATTAAGATTTTTTGTTTTATCTCAAAACAATATTTTCTTAATTCAAACAAATTTATTTGAATTAAGAAAAGATTGTTTTGATATAAAACAAAAAAAAATTAATTTGAGAGAATATTTTTTTCATTTTATTTTATTTTATTTTTTATTTTTATTTTATTTTAAACAAAGTATACAAACAATAACTGGACAAAATATACAGGTGATACAAATATAAAAAAAAATTAGCATGCCCAGCATCACTTACATGTATACATTATTACCATTTATATATTTATGTAGTGTAGGAGAAAAAAAGAAAACAGTTATAATCAGATATGTGACATGTGAGTGGGGAGTGTGTGTGTGTGTGAGTATGTGTATGTGTGGGTGTGTGTGGGAGTGTATGAGGATATGTGTGACATTTTATGTGATGAACCCAACTTATCAGCATGAGTATCTAGGATTATATTAGAGTACTTAATAATCTATTCTTTATCATAATCAATGGGGAGTTAAAAAGGTCTGCATCACTAATGTTGGAGTTATAAAAATAGGAAGTGCGGTATATGAAAGAATTCTGTCTGGCATTAGTGTTACAAATGGGGAGGTAAAGTAGGTCAGTCAGTCTAGTCGGTCTTGTTGGCACTCTCAGAGTCAAGCGTTCTAGCAGATCAGGGCAGTCAACCGTTGAGTTTGCAATTTTGAATAAAAATATAACATCTGCTATAGTTCTGCGGCTCTCGAGTGATGTAATTTTGTAATGCTTTAAGGAATCAGAGTAACTAATGTGGTCTCTGTGCGCACGAAAGTCAAGATATCTGAGAAATTTCTTTTGCAGCCTTTCAACTCTGATCTTGTATATGGCATATGAGGGAGACCAGACTTGATATGCGTATTCAACAATGCTACGAACATATGCGAAGTACAGAGTTTTAAAGGTAGAGATATTATTAAATTGTCTGCACAAACGGAGAACATATCCCAGCATTTTGGATGCTTTGGAGGTGATATTATCTATGTGCTTGTCCAGGAGTAATTTACCATCCAACTTGATGCCTAGGTCTTTTATTTCAGTGGTTATAGTAATAGGATGGTTGTTAAGTTTATAAGTATAATAACAATATTCCGGTTTCTGGTGAACCGGATAGCAAAGCATTTATCAGTATTGATCTTCAGGTTATGGTGTTTACAATATAGGTCAAGGCGATTTAGATCATTTTGAATGTTCTGACAATCCTCAACACTTTTCACACAAGCAAAAATTTTCATGTTATCGGCAAAAAGTAAAACATGAGAGAACAGAAAGCAATTTGAAATATCATTTATATAGATATTAAAAAGCAGAGGCCCCAACAAGGAACCCTGAGGGACACCTGAAGTAACACGAACCCAACTTGACTTAAATCCACCGACTACCACAGCCTGACTTCTATTGGAGATGTAAGAAGAAAACCATCTATACAAGTCACCGTGAATACCGATTCGATAAAGTTTTTCAAGCAATGTGCTATGAACAACCTTATCAAACGCCTTACTATAGTCAGTGTAGATTGCATCCACCTGTGTTTTACTATCCATTTTTTCGTGGAGAAATTCAAGAAAAGATACAAGATTGGTAACAGTAGAGCGACCACTTACAAGGCCATGCTGGTTGGAATTCAAAAATGGCTTTAAGGCTGGGAACAATTGGTCATATATTATTTTTTCGAATATTTTACTGAAAATGCATAGTTTGGAAATCGGTCTATAATTTTTTACATCCGCCTTGTCGCCAGACTTGAAAACAGGTGAAAAAAAATGCTTGCTTCCAACGTAGTGGCATTGTGCCCTCATTAAGTGATCTACGAAATAGATAAGATAGGGGGGTGCATAGATTATTAGCACACATGAAAATGAAATATGGGGGGATATTGTCCGGACCAGCTCCCTTCTTTAGATCGATTTTAAGTAGATATCTTAATGTGGATGCTTGGTTGATACTAACATCATCAATATTCCCAGCATAGTTGTTCATATCGTGACAAAGTGAATTCTGACCTAGAGAAGCATTGTCAAAAACGGAGCTGAAATAATCTGAGAATAGATTAGATATTCCTTGCCCGTGATGCTCTTTTCTATCCATAAACTGCATAGTGCTAGGTATGGCATGTGAATTGGATGTTAATTTAATATATTTCCATATGTGCGAGGGATCGATTGAGATAGCTTTCTCGGTTTCTGAAATAAATTTATTATTATAAATTTCGTTATATATGAAACAAATTTTCTTGACTGAAGAGATTGTTTGAAATTTTTTTTTTCTGTGATGTATGAATGTTGAACAACAGACATATGCGACGTCCTACGTAGGCGATTCAAAGCGAATGCGAAGCGGCGCGGCGCGGCACGAAAATAACAAACAGTCGGTAACTATGGATGTGTCCTACGTTACCGACCGCGAGTTGGTTTCGATGCGGCGCGGCGCGATGCGAAGCGAACGCGATCAGTTGGTTTGATATTTTCGCGCGAATTGATAGCGGCGCCATTGTTTTTTGACATGTCAGAAACAGAAATTTCAATTTCTGTCCATGAACGTACCATATTATGGGACAAAAGAATTATTATTATCGAACCGTGAATTTTAGGATTTGGAAAAAATAAATGGGACTACAAGTAAACACATTTATTTATTATTGCTATTTTACACTAGGATGTTGTTCAAAACATACAGAGTGTTCTCTCGCTTGCACGAATGTCAAATTTTGATATGTTTCCCGGAAAGATGTAAATTCAGTCTCATTTATTAATTCAAGATCACGTAATTCTTCATACAAATTGTGATATCCCCCATAAATATGCCTCTCTAAGTACACAATATTAGTTTCACTTCTCTGCCGTACATACTTCTTGAGTATTTTATATACGTACATCCATGACAGTAGCTGGCGGCAGAGGAAACGATTCGCGCACACGTAGGACAGAGCCGCCGCGTCGCACCGCATCACATTGAATTCGCTTGTATCCGCACCGCATCGCTTCGCAATCGCGTTCGCTTTGAATCGCCTACGTAGGACGTAGCGTAATATGTATGAAAAGATGTATGAATTTTGATGAGGCGATGGATGCGTGCCAGGATATAAAAATAAGGTGTTCGGTTCTCTTTGCCTACCTACGACATGGCGTGATGATATTTATTTGTAGGTATGAAAATACCTAATAATGAATAATTGGTTCTTCAAATGACCGTTCATTATCCTTCTGTGTCCACAGTGAGATCGTCCAGATGCTGCTGGAGCACGAGGCATCTCCCAACATGCCAGACGCCAAGGGTTCCTCCCCCCTCCACCTGGCTGCCTGGGCTGGACACACTCACATCGTCAGGCTGCTGCTCACCCATGGACCGGCCATCACCAACGTCAACCTTGCCGTAAGTAACAATTATTTCATTTTATCTATGGAAATCTGGACACCTTCCTATTTTTTGCAGACCTTAAAAAAGTGGAGATTTTTAATTCGACGCGTATTGATTTATTTATTTATTTGTATCTTTTGTACAATTCAACCAATCAACCTTATTTAGTTATTGTTAAATATACAAAAAAGTGTAGGCAATAAGGTCATCACGTACTGTGGCAATAAGGTCATCACGTGACAAAAATAAAATACAGATTACAGAATAATAACGTTAAAAAAAAACAAAAGTGTTGAATATAAAAATAGTTTTAATAACAATGAAAGAAAAATGAATGGGTAAGGAGAGGAAGAGGAAGAAGAAATTATGTTTACTTTTCTATGTTCAGTCATAATTCTTTACTTCGTTGTCCCATTTCAATATTTTTTGTAGAAAGATAATGAGAATGGATCTGATCTGATGGCAGAATTCATGAGAAAACCATCAAGCTCTTCAATTTGCAAAGGCATCTTCAATCAGATTATGGGCGAATAATTCTTTGCAAAGGCATCTTCAATCAGATTGTGGGCGAATAACTCTTTGCAAAGACATCTTCAATCAGATTGTGGGCGAATAACTCTTTGCAAAGGCATCTTCAATAAGATTGTGGGTGAATAACTCTTTGCAAAGGCATCTTCAATCAGATTATGGGCGAATAACAACTTGCAAAGGCATCTTCAATCAGATTATGGTCGAATAACTCTTTGCAAAGGCATCTTCAATCAGATTATGGGCGAATAACTCTTTGCAAAGGCATCTTCAATCAGATTATGGGCGAATAACTCTTTACCACGTTAACCGAATTTTGTGATTTTTTTTATTATTTCATTACTCGCCTATTTATTTGCATGGTTATAAAATGAAACATTTTTCAATTATTTAATTGCTTACCTATTTTCATTTTCATACCTATTATATTTTTCGATTATTTTATTTCTTGTGTAATTTTATTGGTATTAAACATACCTATTTTTCGATAATTCCATTGCTTAACTATTTTTGTTGGTATAAAACTTACCTATTTTTCGATTATGTCATTGCTTACCTATTTCCAATATCATAACTAGGTATACCTATTTTTCGATTATTTCATTGTTTACCTATTTTCATTGTCATGGAATAAAACTTACCCGTTTTTACCCAATATTTTCATTGTTACAAAACTAACCTAATTTTTCAATTCATATTTTCTAAGTACAACCTATTTAAATTTTTACTGTATATAGGTACCGACGTATTTTAATTTTTCATTTGGTTGATGAATGGAAGGGTTCAACCTACCCCTAGTTAGTTGGATCAATGTGTATGCGGTTGACGTTTTCGGCATTATTATTTAAATAAAACCCACTTAACATTTTAATTAATTCAGAGTTATATTTCCCTTAATTCATCTTCTTTCACTGAACCGCCAGGACTGGTGTTAGACAAGTAATGCCTACAATATGAAAGGTAGGTATTATATCCAATCTTTTGACGTTCAAAGTTGTGCAACATATGCGTGCCAATTTTGCCCTCATCTTTACTACCATACATCATTTGCAAACGTGCTGTATAAATCTGTCACCCGCATTCTCTAACTTGTTTAGATCTACCGCAGATTTTTCATTTCTTACAAAGAAAATTCCCCAAAATAATCAGTATATCTAGAAGCATATTATTTTTAGATAAAAATTCGCAAACTTCAGTCTTGTGAATTTTTTATTTATTTATTTATGGTTACAAACAGTCACAATTACAAAAATACATTAAATAAGACAATTACCCACACAAGGACTAGAATATGTCGACCCCTTTGGCACAGTTGGTAAGCCGTTCGGTTTGTGTGCGGGCGTCTTGGGTTCGATTCCCAGCAGAGGAGAAATTTATTTAAATTCATTTCTCACGCAAATATTGCTTCTCTGGGCTGGAAACACTGGTTAGTTGGAAGAAATTGCCATACGGCAATAAACTCGCCACTTGCGCAAGGGTGCAAAGAAGTGTTAATTATTATTAGTATTAATATGTAACACTAATTAGTACAAAATTAATAAAAACACATGAATGATGGTGTATCTGAATTAAAAGGATCTGGAGAGGATTAAAAGGGAAGATTATCAATAAATTATTACATGCCACCATGATGAGAATTGTCATAATTTCTGAGGAAGATGCAGTCACTTTGAAGTCGGTCGTATACATTGACTCATTTGTGGTCTAAACAAAGTGAATTAATCAAAAAACAGCAATAGTTCATGTTCATAACGTTTTCCTGCTGTTTCAATATTTCATTCACATGTTCATGTATAATCTATATATTTATTTTTATTATATGTAGCAACTAACAGATGCTATGTCAAATAATTATTTAACGCGCACCCAATAACAAGTTGCCACATTCTGCAGACTTAAGATATTAATCGTCTCACAGATCCAGACTGAAAACACAATTAAAAACTGTGTCTCCACCGGGAATCGAACCCGGGACCCTTGGATCAGCAGGCAGATACCTAACCAACTGAGCCACGAAGGCCGACATATTTGTTAGGTAACTCTATATTCACAGACCAATAATCTATAAGCATGGCAATCAATATCACGTATTTGATTTTTTCGGAATGGGTCGGAATGAAAATTGAAACAGTACTTTTATATAAAAAAAAAATTACATTTAGTTGAGAAAGGGATTTAAATATTGAAATGTAAATACTTTTCCTGCTATGTAAATGTGTCATTAATATCCGATTTATACTTAAACATTGAATGTGTTTTGGATAACCCCGTTCCATCTCACTTAGTGTTCCAATTCCCTGGCTTAAAGTCGTATGTTCCTGAATGTTCCTTTCTCTGTGTCTATACTGCTCTATTACTATCTCTTACCCCTTTCAGCTTACATATTTTTTTCGTCAGTCGTATTATTTATATGGGCTATTTATATGAATTTGTTATATTTTTTATATCGAGTTCATCAGCTCAAAACAATATAGCCTTAAAACTACCCTGACTTGAAGCATAATATTTACCTAAATTTCCACTCTCTGGACGAATCTCGGCTAGCGAAATATTGTTTTTTTTCCAACAGAATTTATCATAATCTCCGTAGCTAAAACTAATCTCACTCCTCGCCATTTGTCACTTATTTTCAGCTGGATTTATTTTAATCAATGCATTTTATAAGTTATGGTGTCGTGATGCTATATCATTGTGAAATCCCATAGGATTTTAAATTTCATATTTTTTCATTGCCCACGAACGACTCTGGATAAAATTAAAATACTGATAAACTCTCCTTTTTCATCATTTCCATCAGATGGGTGGTAGCAGAGCGGTTGTAATCCAGTGGTCGCGAGTTCGAATCCTGCCACGACCGATTTCGTTCACCTATAGCACAAGCATCATTATGTTTGTTTAGGGAATGTATGAGGATCGTTACAAGGACATATTCATACAAATATATAAGATAATTTATTTAACTTTTATCACACCATATTTATAATGACAACAATAAGTAGATTACTGCTGCCCAACTAGGAAATCCTGTTCTAGGGCTAGCAGTTTACAATTTTTATTAACATTTATATGCAATTATGAACCAGGTGATTGTTTCCGTTCCACACTAACTAGGTACACAATCTCAACTTTCTGCACTCACAATCATTACCTCAACAAACATATGGGCTCATACAAAACAGATCAACCAGGTCTCAATGTCCGCCATTATATCTGTCATAAATCCAATCTCTGACAAGATTTTTATTTCAGAGCCATAGAAAGAGACTACTTAACTATGTTGGTGTAATTAATATGAAATCACATGGTTCCCAAATCAAATCAAATATTTTTATGTGTTACTCAAAGAGCATCGCAAACACAATACGGCATAGTTACAAATGTTGTTAATAATTTTAATTTTGAATTAGTTGTTGAATAGGTACTAAGTATTTGTGTTAGTTGGATATTATAAGGTCTTTGGTTGGATTGGATTCATATTTAACTTTACACAGGCAAGTTAAGCAAGTGTAGGTATTTATTGGTAGTAGGTATTTAGTAAAATAACAAAAAGACATTTGATTTAATTTATTTATTACACGATTTTTCATAATATTCAATGTGGTTGTTGGTGTATTTTTTGAGGTGGGAGGGTGTTATGTGACACTGTTGAAAATAACATTGTTCGCTCACTTTGCAGACTCGCGACAGCGAGACGGCGCTTCACTGTGCGGCACAGTATGGTCACACGGCGGTGGTCAGCATGCTGCTCAACCACGGAGCAGATCCCACCGTGAGGAGTGTGAGGGACGAGACTGCTTTGGACCTTGCCTCGCAATACGGAAGGTCAGTGTTTTCTAGAAACTGCGTAGATACCTATAGTAGATTTTCTTGCAGTTGCAGCAACCCATCGGGTTGAGTCATACTCTTTATTTGCTGGTGGCTTCTATATCAGCTTCATTTGTCCGAGTTGTTTTAACAGTTTCCATGCCGACATCTTAATTCGGTGACGATTCTTCCATTCTTTCCATCACGGCATATTCCGCAATGTAGGGTAACCAGTGACAATTGAGAGGGTGTGCATAACCTTATATATGAAGCACGACACGTGCATGTCTCCGCACACACCATTCTCGTCTCACCTAAAGAAGCAACATTCAGAATGAGCGGTGAACCTCATTGCTTAACTATGTGAGACTTCATTTTGCCTGTTGTATTTTCAATTACTCGGCTCTTACAGGACACCCGATTTTTTTTTTAGAAATCCAATGCTCAAACACAAATCCCCTTTTGTTAATTTGCATATGTGCTTTCCATTGTCTACTGTGGTCTTTGTTTCTTTTTTTATTATTTTTCCTTACATTTGCTGTTATTTATTTTTTAACTTAATATATTCTAAAAATAAATAAAAATGAACAAATCTACCAATTGTAACATTTCTGCCGATAAATCGATTGTTGCTAATGTTGCACTGTTTCAACTTAGACTGGAAACCGTGGAACTGCTGGTGAGGGTGCACCCAGAGCTTCTGGAGCCATACCGGAGTCCCAGGGGCATCTTCCCCCACACACCTCTGCACAGAGCCAGCAGAAACGGACACAAGTAAGTCATATTAACCATTTTCAACACGTGACTATTATAATGAAATTATAAGGCTATAAAGCTTTTTAACGACGCGATGGTAGGTTTGGTAAAACGTTCTTGAAGGTTTTATACACGAGTAATTTTTAATTATACAGAGTATCTACAGAACTCTTGATTTCTTCAAGTTTCTTGGAAACATGTGAGGTGTTCCGTTTTTTCTATCTCTGTCTAACTAGAAATAATTTCTGTTTTATTAAAATTATATTTACTTCACACTTTTAAATATATTTATCTTTATTAACAGCTCTTTTCTATTTCTACCTATATACGGTAGCGTTTATTTAGGGTTGTCATATTATTTTATTATTTTTAATGTTTATATAACTTTTAAATTATTTATTTGTTTCTTCTTGTACGCATAGTTTGTACACTGGAGGGTTTATTGCCAAACGTCAATTTCTTCCAACCAACCAGAGTTGATGTTAACATACAATACAATGTGTAATATGGCAATAAGGTTATGACATGACAAAAAGAAAACAAAAGAGCAGAAGAAAACATAATAGAGAAATGTCAAAAAAAAAAGATTGAACAGTTCATAGCAATGATAGGAAAACAAAAGCTACTGAAGGTATTAAAAATATAAAACAATGGCTAGACGTAAACCTACTTACACTAAATATTGACAAAACACAATACATGACATTCAGTATAGACTCTAGACGACAACCTAAACAAGATAATAAATTAACCATACATGAGTGTACAACTGAACAAAATTGCTTTTGCAAACCACTGACAAGGACTCCGACATACAAATATTTAGGCATTTACATCGACCACTACTTGAGATGGACAGAACAAATAAATACAGTTGCGGGAAAATTACGAAAATTGATCTATATTTTTAAAAACATACGAAACATAATAACAACAAACAATTTTAAAACAATATATTATGCATTAGCACAATCAATTATCACACATGGTATAATCGGTTGGGGTGGTGCTGCTAAAATTAATATGGACCCTCTAATTAAGGCACAAAAAGCTTTAATTAAGGTCATAATGAAAAAACCTCTCACATATCCAACAATACAATTATTTAAAGAATTTTCAGTTTTTAACATACCACAATTATATATAAAAATGATCTCTATTCATTTTCAAAGGGACAAAGTCAATCACATTACAGTACAACATAATTACGAAACGACACATAGACATTTACTCTTGACTCCAAAGACAAACACGACATTCGGACAAAGACATTATTATTACTTAGCTGCAAAAATTTTTAATCTTATAAATAAAGAAATTAAAGACATTCAGTTGATGAAAAAACTGAAACTAAAACAAACAATAGAATCATGGATAAGAAGGAAAGGCATTATTTACTGCGGAAACTTGCTTAAGCCTCAATAATTTGTAACTTTATATCTAGTGTAAAAAATAGTAAAATAATGAACGTAATATAATCTGTAGTATATAATGCGACTTTATTTTTCGCCACCTCGAAACAGGCTCTGCCTAGTGAAGTGGTTTATACCAAAATAATAATAATAAAGTATATATGTATCAACGTATATATATTTTTGCTATCTATATGTGTATATTATTATCTTAATTGTAAAATGTATTTTTGTATCTATGTATTTTTGGTTTCTTTAATAAAAAAAAAAAAAAAAAGGATAAGTAGAGGAAGAGGAAAATTACAGTTTGTGTCCATCTTGATTTACAGTATCTTTTGTGAATTTTTATCTCTGTGCAAAGGTTTTATGAATATTTAAGATAAAGCAAACTTTTATCAAACTCTTATATACTATTTCATGAGTTGCAGTCAAATGTTGTAGGTAACGTGTACGAATTTATCTTTCCACCTTTACAGAGTTTAAATATTTCATTTGCATTTTAAATAATATTGGTCCCAATTCAGTTCCTTGGGGTTGCCCAATTTCTATTGTTTACGTTTTGCTTATGCGTCGTTAAGACGATCAAATATCCACAGCGGAATCATAACAGCGAGACGATCAATTATTTATTGTAATTCGCAACACCCATCTTCCTAATGACATCTGCAATTCTGATGCTGTGTGAGATGTGACGCCGACCAGAAAGTCAATGTTGTTCGCTTTCACCAAACTTGAGGTACACTATATTATGTACTGAGTTCATTTTATCTGTGTTAATTTCACATACACTTGTATCATTGAAATTCGCATACTTAGCGCTGTTTAATAATAAAAATGTATCATTTAATTCGACAATTATATTTGTTGTATCGTTCAACAATTTATCCAACGAAGTTAACATCTTCAATGTTATTATGAAAACTTTTATTTTTAATTTACTTTCTTTCGTTTCGTTTTCTCGAAGTTTTTTCTATGTAGGTATATCATAAGAAAGGGTATTTTATTTTTTTTATAACAACAATAGATCATTCTTTTACATGGGTGTATAGTATAGTATAATAAATAAATAAATATCTTAATCTTATGTCCCACTAACTAATTACACACCCCCTAAGCAACCACCGCTACCTCAAACTATATTGGATTATATTTAGATTGAATTGTTGCCACTGAGCATGATGGTGTGACCATCGACAGCGCTCAGGCTAATAACTTTTTATAACGTGGGTTAAAACTGTGTCATTCTTGTAATAATTTCATTATTAACTTCCACTTTGTGAACGAAACAACGTTAAACTTAATAATCTAATGTCAATTACATGTGACATATTGTCAATATATAAGATAATGTTTATCTGACTAATTTTTTCTTTGATTATATTTTATTTTATTGGGGGGATACACAGACGAACAGGTTACATTCATTAAAATATATACACTATGACCCGAATGCAGAATCCTAGGTACCTAAATACTAACTCCTAACCTCACTGGAGTATTAAGTATTCTTAAGTAAGCTAATTGCGTTGCAGAGTCATCACTAACGTAATTCTTAATACTACGCCAAACTTAAGGTCGATAGTGTATGTAGCATTGAACATTATTGTATATGAAGAAAATAGATAGATAGTTTTCTATGGGTTTAGAATGACGTTTAAAATGTTTTTGTCATAACAACTTAAACACATGTAACCAAGATCACACTGACAACTCGATGTCGCGATTTTTCTGAAATTCCAGTGAATTTTCGGCATCTCGTTTGAATCGCTGAATACTCTATTTGGTATTTGATTTGACAAAATTACCAAATACATATTCAACGACTCCGATGAAATCATCATCCACCGAAAATTTAGTATTAAACCACTTGTAAGGTTCCTCGTGATCAACCTTACTTTTTGACAATTCGCAAATGTAAGTTGGCGCAAACGCGCATGCGCTAAGTATGTCTCTGCAATGCAATTCTCATACAAAAACTTGGTAGCATCCTCCAGTTAGGGAGCCACGTGATCACCTAACTTAAGTGAGCGACTGTGCAATGAAAACATGGTTAGTATTTAGAATATAGTATTTAGGTAGGATTCTGTATTCAGACCTAAGTGCTACAATCTATAGTTAGCCCTGCCATCCAATTATGTATATCCATTGTTCGTTATATTCAACACAACAGAAGAGAAAGAATGTAAAGAAATAATGACTAGGAGATGGTAAAGGATAGTAAGATAGGAAAGTGACGGGGAATGTCAGAGGATAACTAAAAGAGAGAACAAATTAAGTTGTACTGTACTACGATAAAAGAAGATAAAACATCTATCTATTGTTATCTCGGATATTGTTGGTTAATTCTTTCATATACCTGCTATACGGAGTAAGAAATAAGAAGTCTAAACTATTGAAATTTTTGTTAAATGTTTCGCAGATACGAGGAATAGTAGAATGTTTTCGGTGATTTGTTTTATAATTTTGAATATAGAAAAGATCAGTATGTCGGGTTGTCCTAGAGGGATGCTGTTTCCTCACAATGAGCTCTCTTTTTGCCACTTTAAGGTTTTAAATTTCTCCGGACTTTTTTATGTGCTTCTTCTTCTTCTTCTTATCAGTACCCATAAGCAGAACGGGTGCAGATAAAGTCCCCGCGGGACGCCGTCATCCACGAAGACCAACGATGGCTAAAATTCTTTCAAAGGATAAAGAAGAAGAATTATTATTTTTTTCTTATCTTTCAGGGCCGTCGTGAACGTTTTGCTGGCTGCCGGTCATGCGGTGAACGCGCGCACGCCTTCCGGCACCGCGCTGCACGAGGCGGCCCTGTGCGGCAAGGCTGAGGCGGCGCGCGCGCTGCTGGCGGGAGGCGCGGACGCCAGGGCGCGCGATACGCGCGGCGCCACCGTGTTAGACGTCCTGGCGCAGCTGCCGGAGCGCGCCACGCACGACATAGTCAAACTGATCAACAGTAAGTCATATATATATATATATATATATATTTTTTTTTTTTATTAAATTGTTATCATACTTCTTAAGTACATAACGTTTTCGAAAAATAAAATTCACCTTTATATAATATACATAATCGAAGCCAACTATCTTATTTATTCATTAAGGAATACAAGCAGTAACAAAGTAACGTGTCTTCTGGCCTAGTAGGATGAGGATCATCCTGGGGGTAAGATGATTTGCCGTCTGAAACAACACAGTATTTTGTGCTACCAAATAAATGTTTTATTTTTCATAGTTACATATTTTTTAAACCAATATTCCATTTAATAATTGAATCAACGTATAATTTTCTGTAATTGCGTGGGCTGCGCAGACCGCAAATTTGTTTTTTTTTTGCTTGATTGGTATATTGTGCAAGCCGCCCCCATCCACGGTGAAAATTCTCAAGTTGATTGCCGGAACTACACTAATTTACGGTGTCTAATGGATGTGTCCACTCCACTAGCCCGGAAGCATGTGTTGAGGTTATTTTGATTCATGAAAAAAAATCGTTTTTTTTAGAATACCGCATCAGCAATGGCGTGGACTCAGACTCTGAAGACCTGCCTCCCATCCCCCTGACAGGAATGACTGACGGCCCCGACAGCCCCTACGACAACGTCCGCAGCAGTCATCTGATCGGGGGGAGGACGAGACACCATCAGCACCACGTCTGGGAGAGGCGGGACGAGGACGAGAGGAGAGTCTCCAACACCTCAAATATATCCATGTAATTTTTTTAACCTTTAGTTGCATACGAGATTTTTCGGTTTAATATTTTTAACGTCACGTTGCAAGGGTTAAATCCATTCCTCTCATTGATATTAAAAATGTCAATTTGGAAAAACAACGTACACGATTTTTTTATTATGTGAACTGGTAAAATAAGGATAGTTTATTTATATTATTATTTTTTTTATTATTTTGACCTATGTATAATATACTTACTATGCCTGTTTCGAGGTTGGCGATTTCACACAATTAGTGCGATATTATTCACAATAATATACATGTTGCAAGTTGCAAATAAACACAGTATTTTGCAGAATATGTCAGTATTTTTCATAAATAGAGATATGTTGCTAAATTTTACAAATATATGGCAAAATCGACCCAATCTACACTATACAGAATTAATTATATGTCGACATATCCAGAACATAACCATAAACTTAACGACATAGTTATAAAATAAAAAATTCTAACCAAGTTTTTTTATGTCTCCTGTAACACTTAGTTCCACTGACTTATTATGTGTCTTTATAAATCGTTATTCATCTTATTTTATGTACTTATTGAGATGATTATGCAACATGGGAAGAATGAATGAAGAATTCCTTATGAAAAAATATACAAAACTGAAAGAAATGGAATGGTCTCGGGATCGTACAAGAAAAGGTTAATGACATTCTGAAAGAAGGAAATGTAAGAGTCTTGAACAATAAACGAGTATTTTTTAGAAGATGCACGGATGTTGATGAAACTACGGAATCGTGTCAAGATAGAAAAGTATGACGTTCGGTTCTTTGCTTATTGCCTTTCAGAAATTTCTTCCAACCAACTAGATATTCAATATGTTATAAAACTGTGTATTACTGTTAATTAATGTCTGACATACCTGTTAGTTGCCCAAAAATCGATTCAAATTTCAAAATAAAATTTGTATGATCTTTTTAATGTACATATTTTTTTCCTCCCTCTGTCAAGTACCTACATGTAAATGAAATTCAATTGAAGACAGTTTCAAAGATTGTATCCACTTCTCCATCTTTGACGTTAAAGTTTCTTTTGAAAAAAAATGCAACATTTTTTTCGATAATTAAAATCATCTTTATCTGGCGCAGTTTGCGTTAATGATTCGTGGATGTACGAAGGGTTAAGGGTTTTTTTCCTCTCTCTCTGAACCATTTAATTACCGCGGCATCCTTGTAGTGGGACGACAAAGAAGACCCCCCTGTACCCACTCTTTGACGACAACATGTGATAGAGTTGGCGGATCATCTTGAAAATGGCGTACGGCTTTTTAATTGTAACCCTCCCGGAGTCGACGTTTTCGCCATTCTGTTTATTTTGACTGGGCAAAAGCAGACCCCTACAGTGTAAACGGCTTTTATCATAATTTTCATTGAGCATTATTACATAAATACAAAGAGAAAAAATTCTATATAGTTTCATTTTTTTTCCTTATATTTAAACTTTTTACTGTTTAATATTTGATTTTGTTTTCATTCTGGATCTCCAGAATGTGGCAACTGGTTGTTGGGTGCTTGTTAAATTAATATTTGACAGTACCTTTTCGTTGCCCGAGAAGTAAAATAAATATTTACGAAAAAAAAAAAATTAAATAGTAGTAATAAATACAAAAATATACATTTGTAAATATTTTTTATCTTAATTGGTTTTTTAAACCACGAATCTGAATTGTAATGGCTGGATCAGACTTTAATGTTATTTTAATTTAAATGTGATTTTTTTCTTCTTTGTCTTTAACGCTCTTTGTATTTTTTATTGATTACACTTTAATACCTTTTGAACACATTTTTTTATAGTTATTTGTAGTGTACTACCTTTGCTTTATGTATTATTGTATGTGTAGATGGTTGGAATAAATTGTCAAATGGCAGCAGTGTGCCCGCCAGTGTACAATATGTATCTATATCTATAAAATTATTACAAAAAAAAACAAATAAATTAGTGAAAGAATTGCGAAATAATTTGTATTAGACGATGCGTGGACATGAGATGTCAAAATTGTATGAGAAAAATATAGCGCTTGGTTGTTTCCGCTTTCCTCAAATACAGAAACGTCGTGATTGTTTTCAAATATATTTATGCGAATTTTGTAATATTAAAATTTTGAATGTTTGACACAATTATGTATGCGCCATCTCGAGGGTTAACTGTGAACTATAATAAACGTTTAGTTTAGTGTTGGCGGTAATGTTTTTATGTTTGTGGAGCATCGTTAGCGATCTCGAGTGTCACGTGACAACATGAATGATCCTTTTACTGCTGAATTTCTTTCTGCCTTCATCTTCTTTGCTCCTAAACTCTTGGCACTCCGTCTAGATATCACTATGTAACTCGAGAGTATTCCGGGATAGTAATTAAAATCCTCCGACGTTCATTCCCTTACAAAAACATACTCTGCTACAATAACATATACTTACCATACTTTATTTATTTATATATTTTATTTTTTACAAAAAAACAGTAAGTATATACTAATATATAATTTTTGAGCTAATTAGGGCTGTCCTCTATTCCTGTCCTGTATGTTGCTAATTTTACATAAAGTTGGTACAGCTTAAAATATCAAAAATAAATTGCAGCCAGACCCAGCCGGGCACCAAATACATTTTATAACAACATTTGTATAATCTTCTCTTTTAAAACTCACCAACCCTGATGGACATTTTTTTTTGGCTCTAAGAGTGTTCTCAGCCATACAAGTTAACATATCAAATTGTCTAAATAGAGAGAAACCTAAATTATTTTTGTATATTTATTTTACTTCAATCAATTTCAATTTTATTTACGTACAAAGTTAGATTTTGATGTCATTAATTTTGATGAATTTTTTGATCAAAATGTTCACCTGCCTGGAATTGTAGCTTAACAATGTCCTCACATTTGGTAGCATTGGAACCCCAATCTCTGCGAGGTCGGTAAAAAAGGACGGATACCTATCTTTTATGGAGCATTCAAGAAACAAATGATCCAGTGTCTGTCTGTCCACTGTTTTCTTATTAAATCTCTTACTTTAATTTTAAGTATTCATTATTTTTTATTTCTAATGAACCGAATTCATTTAATTCATCAAGTGAATGCTTTGTGGCAAGGTGCAGTTGACCCTGTATTCGGTTATTTATCAAAATAAAACATAAATTCAATACGACACATAAAAAAATAGTTTATAAAATAATGTATAAAGTATAAAAAATATATACAAAGATAAATATAAAAAAAATGTTTTGTGAATAAATAAAAAATTACTCTCAGTATCCCGATTTTGTAAATATTTTACTGTTAAATAAAAATTAATTGTTGTATGGATATTGGTATGTTTAAAAAATCTGTATGTATCTAATATAACTGTGTAAATCTGTATCTAATATAACTTTACTATTTAAAATTTAAATAGGTCATTCATAAAATTGAATTTACTTACTATTTGAGGAAATTCATTAATTTTTTAACAGATTTTTAATTATCTCAATAGAGACGAAGTTGGAATATTTACTGTAGGAGAACCGGGAAATCAAGGCACCTACAGGGCTTACGACCTGTCATCGGCTGGTTTACGTGATCACTTTATGCGCTTGCGCAACGTTCACCAATTATGCCTTTTTAATGAGATCCCTATCAATTCATAAATATAAATTTTCTTCTTTTCTTCTTCTTCTTCTTTTCTTCTTCTTCTTCTTCTTCTTCTTTTCTTCTTCTTTCTTCTTTTCTTCTTCTTTCTTCTTTCTTCTTCTTTTCTTCTTTTTCTTCTTCTTTTCTTCTTTACTTGTTTTGTCTTTTATTATTATTGTATTACTTTGCAAATTTTCACTTTCATATGTTTATATTGTGAATACTGTAAGGTTGCAGATAAACTTTGAATTCTATGTTACTATTAGTTATATGCATATTTTCTGTAACTGTTTGTATTCCTAAATGAATAAATAAATAAATAAATTCAATTTTGAAAGTTCTATATATTGTAATACTGAAATTCTTTTCGCTTGAAACTAAGGAATTTTTTACTACAGCCATCTATGTGTGAAATTATGAACAACATTCTAATTATTTTTATTTATTTTTGTTGTAACGCCATCTATTGAGAGAATTGGTTTTTTTTTGTAAATAATGAGAGCAACAATTCTTATAACTGAGGTGACAAATGCATTTTTCGCATAGAAGTCACCCCTGAATTGCGCCAGACTTATAAGGTCATTTTTGTCTTATTTACCTACTTGTACCAATGTGTAAGTAATCGAATATTTTTATTATTGCATATGCGCAAACATTATGTTTGCGCATTATGTTTGCGCATATGCAATAATAAAAATATTCGAAATTCATTAAGTTAAATATACTGCCACATAATCACCATATATCTTTTCTTGCTTTGATATATTAGTTTTAAGCTTTCAATGAGATTTAATATTATTTTTTTAACGTAGGAAACCTAATTCCGATCCTTTATCACAAAAAGCTCCAGTGTCCCCTACCAATTCCAGCATTACCACATACGACCAACCTTCCAAATATATGCTTATGCTTACGTCTAAATGCTTTGGCTTAAAAAATAAAACTCGTTCTAATGCTTCTGAGTCCAGTTCGCCTTCCACAGTTGAAAAAACAAACGACGGCAATGTTTTAAGTAAACCTAAAAAAGACGTTAAATCGAAGAAAAATGATACAAAAAAGAAAAAACCTGAATTGAACTTTGCAGATATCCTTTTTAAATCCAAGTCAGAATCTAATGTTTCGACTCATCGTATAGGAAAGAGCAGATTCTTTAGAGATAAATTCCATAGATCAAACGAAAAGTTACTTATTTTACCAAAAGAGACATCTGTGAAAGTAGTTCAAAACACCCCAAATGTTCGGAGACTGTCAAATTCCATAAGAAACTCCAAACGAAAAGCTCCATCCCTGCCAAACATAGTCGAAAATCCTGAACCATCTACCGAAAGTGAAGATTCTTCGTCGTCCGCTAAAATCGTCAACAATCCGATGTATGAAAATCATGATTTCAACGAAAGCAGTGACTCCAGCGACCATGTACTTGATACGAAGTTAAAGCGATCTAATTTAGAAGACTTTGTTATGTCCGAATCAGAAAGTGGCGAGGACGGTTCATTTTCGAAAGACATTGTTAATCTGAATGTCGATAATTATGAAAATTCTTTTTTGTCTAAAAAATCGTCTTTTGTTTTTAAAAGAAATTCTTCTGAATCGAAAAAACCGAAGACGATGTTTTCTTGGAAAGAAGAATCGATAGTCAAAAAACCCTTGCGACACACACATTCTAACAGGACACTTAAAAACTGGTCAGAAGAACAAGAGGAGGAATTCAAAACGTTAGCTGATTATTCAGCGGTTGATTTCACTTCAAATTCTGGCCAAAATAATAATAAACCAAAGTCAATGTATTATGCGATGCTCGATTTTAGTAAAATGCGTAATTCTTCGGGTCACAATATAAAATTAGATGAAAAACATGATTATGAGGTGGTCAATTTCGACAAAATAAATTCAGACTCCAAAATTAAGGACTCTGTTGAGGTAGCCGACAATATTGAGGATAATTCAATTCCTGAAATGAATTTTAAATTAAATGTAAACTTAGATAGCTTACAAGATAAACCGGCAACGAGTAGCGCTCCGAATGTCGAAAATTCAAATCAAAAAGAATCTTTTGCACAGGATGTAAATAAAACAATCCAGATTATAAGGAGAAAAAATTCTCTTCCTTTGAACAACACTAGTTTTCACGTTGAATCGGACAATGATACTTCGATATTAACAGATTCATCTTCTAGCAGATCTCTAAGTTTATGTGATTCTCTAAGTTCTCCAAGAAGCAGTCAAGTATCTTCTTATTCGTGGATCCTTGAGAAAAATTTCCGTGAATCTGTTAAAGATAATACAGATGCAAAGAGTCTCTCAGTTTTAAGCGAAAAAGAAAATCTACAAAATATGACATCTTCTAATTCTGTAGAAGTTAGTTCGCAAAGACATAGTGACATATCTGCTGTAAGTTTTAGTTCGGTTGATTCCTCAAAGAATTCAAACACATTAACTGGAGATGACAATCCATATTTAGACATGGACGCGCTCATGAAATTTTCACAAAAAATGCTGCATTTGCAACAGGGCAATTCAATATCTACGTTGAGGCAGTTGAGCGAACCGGGTGAATCGCTTTATCAAAATCTTATAGTTATTCCAAGTAGCCCTAAAAAACAACTTCTTTCGCCCATTTTAAAAACAACTTATCATTTAAGAGGATCGGAAAATTGTATTTATGATGCACCTACTGATAATGAGTTGATTTATGTGTTGAATCACGAATCGATCAACAGTCTATCGATTCCTCCCTTTCTTCAAGTACCCCGTAAAATATTAGGCTCCGATCCGGATTCCAGAATTTGTTTCTGCGATGGTGGCCAGCAGAAAATTTATGTGAGTGCCGATAACATATTCATTGATTCTCAAGCACATAATGAGACTCTGAATCCCGAAGGCATATTGTCAGTAACGAAATCGTTTGTATGTTACTGTGATAGTCAAATTTGTAAATTTCATCACACCAGAGAACCAGAAAAATCGATCAACATGTTGACGGCTTCTTATTCCCCACTCAAACAGTCCGTTTCATTCCCGAATCTCAAAATTCTTGACGATGGTAATCTAAATCAAAGGCTGTCTGTTCCCACAGCGAAATATAGGCCGTTTACTGAAACATTCAATATTTCGTTTGAAACTAAATTGAAAAAGATTTCAAATACGTCGCAGTATGACCAGGTTCCATCTACACCCGTAAGATGTGTGAATTCGCCATGTGCTTTAAGATATTCCACAGCTTCATCGAGCAGACCAATGCAGGATGATAATACTTATGACTATGTTGTTCCTAATTTATTATTGTCACCATATTTTAAGAAGGAAACGAAACAAGGTGACAATAAATGCAAACAAAAGAAAGAAACTTTTGTGGAAAACGCTGACTGTCACCAAAAAAGTATTACTCCGTCATCTTTGAAATATTCTCAGTCTTTAAAAATCGAACAAGCGTCGCGTGTCAAATATCCGATTAAAAAAAGGCACAGCATTACAAGATGTCAAAACGTCAGTAAATTGATTGAAAAATTTTCGAAACAAATTACTTCTGAAGAATCGAGCGGTAGTCAAATTACTGTTTCTATATTAAATGATAATTCAATGACATTCCTTCCTAAAGATAAAACTCTTCTTCCGAAGCCTGCACCGAGAAAGAATATAAATCCAAATCACTGCGCGTCCTTTTCGATTGCGGAGACAAACATCAAAGAAATCAGCAGAAAATTGGATAACTTGTCCTTGCCAAGTTCTAACTATCCTATTCCCTCGATACGTCGTGGGTTTGTTGAAAACTACGAATCTGAACAGAAGAATAAACTTAAAGAAACGAACGGGGATGAACATCCTTTTCCGTTATCTAAAAGTACTTCGGCCATTAATACAATCGAGTCCAGTAAAAGCAAAGCTGTGCTGAGTGTTCACGATATAAAAGAAACCTTAACGTCCAGTAGGACTGCAAGTAATAAATCAGTTAAGTCACGATACGAAACTTCTTATTGCTCTTCGTCGTCTACAACGGATGTTTCTAGACTTATAAATGAGTTGAACGAACTCGCCGATGAAGCATGCGCAAATGGGCCGAATATTTTCGAACGCCAAACGAGTTTTCAAAATATTTTCAGAAATGTATCAGAAGCAGATAGTAAAAAGGACTATGTAGAGTCAGAATTAGATGATGGTCACACAGATAGTAAAATAAAGGTTTTTAATATTATACATGACGAAACATTAGATTTTGATTGTGATGATGGTAAAATATCCGTAAAAGGTTCTATTTCGGGTGAAGGAATTCGTATTCTAGATCCCAACGTTGATAACTGTGACGATGTCGCTTTTTCTAATAGCGGTGGTGGTGTTGATTCTCTCGATGCTTTACATGTTTGTACCGATGATTGTGGTGTGTCGCTTTCGCCTAAGGGTGGCCGGTTGTGTGTTCGCAGCGGTTCGGACGGCGGAGTCCACTTTCCCTACTCCAGATCCCAAATGATGGACGGCAGCTACCACTCGGAGGACCTTCCTCCCGGCTACAGGGCGAGGGAACCAGACCAGCTGAGCATTTCCTCGACAACTAGCAGCACAGGGGGGCCCAGTCCGAGGGAGAGGCAGAGGTGCGGCACCAATGACTCTTCAGTCAGTGGGGGGAACGTGTATCTTCCGATGGCGACGTCGGGATATCACGCGCACAGTCCAGGGTCCAACAATAAAGTTTCGGTGAGTCAAATGTTGATTATAAATCACTAGAGAGCTGAATTATTCGCGAATATTGGACTGTTGCATTCTCACATTTTAGAAAAATAACACCGAAATTTGGCTGTTTTAGGACATTTTCATATAAAATTCATAGCAATCATCCACTGAAAAGGCAGAATTAATCCAACTGTCGATTCGTTCATGAGAATTCAATTCTCTTAATGAATCGACATTATTAAGCCAAGATGCGTGTACGAAGGAAAATTTTGTATGGTGTAGTGGACTTTTTGCAAGCTAATAACACCAACTAGAGGCCTCGCAGCATATATGTTCCCATACATGGATTTACTCAGAATTCGGAGTAGAACATTTTATGTGAGTTTTGTGTGTGTGTTTCTGTCTGTGTGTCTGTCCCCCCCCCCCTTATAACTTTTGATCCGCTCAATTTACAGAGCCCAAATTTTTAGAATATATAAATAGTTATAGGCCTACAAAACTTTTATACTCAGAATTGTGAATTTTTGTTTCAGTCAGGGGTTATCAACTTTTGACATTTTGATTTATTTTTCCATATATCTCAGAAACCGTAAAAGCTAGAACGCTGAAAATTGGTATAAACATAGACAAATACAAAGTCTCAAATTGATTTTTTTTTAAATTCCAGGGTTTCTCAATCGTTTTTTATTAAGAAAAATATTTTTTTTATGATAAATTTATAAGTTTAACTGCCTATATTTCCATTTTTTTTTTAAATATCGAAAAAAGCAGAAAGGACAGACCTCCATACTATCCTATCTTGACATACATACATACATAGGTACATTTGTTGTATAGAAAATCAAATATCTTAAAATATTAAATAATTTGTATTTATGGGATTATAGTTTGGTACTTATTCTTCAACTATACATACTATCGCTATCGACAGTTGGATCTCATGTGTTACATGCAACTAGTAAATAATTGTTGTAACTCAAATATCTGCGGATGAAACATACACAACCAATACATCAAATATAGTCAATATAACATGACTATGAATTTGATAACAAAATAAATAAAGCTTTGTCATATGGATGCTTTATGATAATGTTGATTCATATAACTTTCTATCCTACTATAATACTGTTTTGGCAGACAGAAGAACAAATCTTAAAAAAAAACAACTTGGCTACGTTAGTGATTCTTAATTTTGAATCTAATTAAAAATTAATGAAATAAATGATGATGTTTTTTATATATAAATGTGTTTTAAACAAAATATGCCTTTTAAATAGGGTTTCAAGTGTACCCAATAATAGGGGCTTTATTATGGAAATTGTTTAAGCATATTATCATATATAGTGAAGAAAGAACTTGCATTTCTTTGTCAAAAATAACATCGATTTCTTGAAAATGTCATCACTTTACCAAAAATAATACCGATTTCTTAATAATGACGCCACTTTCCTGAAAAAAAATAACACCCCTTTTCCTAAATTATAACGCGAATAATTCAGGTCTCCATAAATCACTAGTCATTTTATTTAAAAAAAATTACATTGTGAATATGATTGGAAAATCTGTTTTCTCCCTGTCAAACAATTCCTTTATGATTTCTTGAACCAAATTCCAAAACCAAGTTATTTCCTCCTTTGTTACTTTTGAAATAGTCTATCTTTTTAGTCCCAATGTAAACTTCGCTGTTTTGTTGTTTCGAAATTCACGAGTCAATAGATATTAACGTTTAGTAACATTTCCTCCGACGAATAACACGTGTCAGCGTGGTTGTATCAATTTTGAATATTTGTTCTCAGCCGCAAACGTTATTATGGTTAGTGAACTAGTTCTTTTGAAGCACAAACAAACAATCTTCGTATACCGACACACTAAGTAACTTTCAGGGATCGTCCATAGTTGAATGTAACGGGGAGATCAAATAAATTCAGATGCCTTTATTTGTCTGACAAAGGATTTCCAACTGCATTAGGCCATTGTCATATGGTCATTGTTTTGAACTCCTGATTTTCTAACTGCATTAGGCCATTGTCATATGGTCATTGTTTTGAACTCTTTATTTTCCAACTGCATTAAGCCACTGTCATATGGTCATTGTTATGAACTCTTGATTTTCCAACTGCATTAGGCCATTGTCATATGGTCATTGTTTTGAACTCTTTATTTTCCAACTGCATTAAGCCACTGTCATATGGTCATTGTTATGAACTCTTGATTTTCCAACTGCATTAGGCCATTGTCATATGGTCATTGTTTTGAACTCTCCAATATAATGTAATATTGGCGATATCAGAATTTCAGCGTTTTCTGAGAGCGCTGAGATTTACTCTACTATTAACATAGATGTGGAAAGTAGAAAAGTAACTGTGTCCTCTGCTGGTTTCGTTGGTTGAGCTGGTTCAAAGCGAGTGGACATTCTCGTGGATATTTTTTTTGTTTGTCTTCATGAACTGTGTCAAAAGAACGTGCCATCTGAAAGACGTCAAACGTTGAAATTTCCTAGATCATAGAAAGGAATTTGATAGAACTATTAAAGCAGCTTACTGCGATCGTGGTTTTAATGTAGACGTAATTATTAAGTGGAACATACAGCGGAGCATAAGTCGAGGTCTTTATTAGGTGAATCAAGTGCAATCAACAAATTAATCAAGAGCGTCCATGGAATAATCTGGTTGTCATAAAACGTCACTATCAAAATTTGTATTCTTACATACATGTATACCATCACGCCATGTTCCTCACGGGGTAGGCAGAGCCACATTTTTATATCTTGACACATTCATGCTTCGTCTCATGCATGTTCGTCTATTGTTCAGGCTTCTTACATTTCCGTCTTTCAGAATATCGTTCACATGGTCGTGCCCCCCTTTTCTTGAGCGCCCCCGACCTCTTATTCCATTCCTGTCAGCTTTGTATATTTCCTTCGTTAGGCGTTCTTCATTCACTCCCAAGTGGCCAAACAATCTCAAAGTGTTAACTTTCATTCTATTAATTACATCATTCTTCATATTACAATATTTCATACATCATACATCCTTCTATTCCAAATTCTTCTTAGCAATCGCATTTCATTTGCATTTATTCTGTTTTTGTTTCACTTGCATACGTCAATGTTGGTACTACGATTGCTTTATGAATGGCAACTTTGGCATCCTTTGATATCTTGCGATCGTTTATAACTGTTCTAAGTGCTTCAGTCGCTCTTTTTCCTGCCATAACTCTTCTTTTAATATCCTTATCAGGCCATCCATTTCGTCGAAACTTCGTCACAGATAGATACAATATCCTTAGACTTGCTCGAGCCCCTTGAATTCTTGTTTTATCCATTTTAGTTGTTGGTTTGTGTCCGCTGCCATCTTTGTTTCATTATTATAAATTTGTTTGTTATCGTTTGAATTTCGTCAGTCGCGTAGTCAATTGACCAGACTCCTCTGCCACACGAGTGTATAGTCCACCGGCTCTACCAATTGGGCAACTCGGATTATCTCAATATTAATAATACCTACATACGTAACAATCTGCCGCGGTAATACATGACATAGAGCAGCTATAGATTAAGTGTGTGTGCGTGGATCCATCGCCCACTTCCAAAACACTAGACTTGGCAGACGTTCAACGGACCTAGGGCATGTCGGGATTGTGAACCCTTGTGAAATAATATCACATGAACTTATCACATTAAAATGGTGAGTTGTAATTTTGTATTGTTTAAACATATTTTTTACATCAGTCTCTCATTATATATGTATATGACCTAATATGACGTATGGCTTACTATGAAATGTTTTGTTATCTGAACAGTTATATACGCCATGTTAATGTCACGGTTTCTTTCTCATTTTATATTTTCTTTCGATAGTGTGACTGGGAGATTTTAATATGAAAATTGTTCAGCCTCTTATTGAGTAGAATTTTGGCGTTACCCGGGGCAGAGCGCGTGGAGCTTGTCTACTCAACGTGACCTGAGTGTGTGATCGTATTTTGTTTATCTTTAACTGTGTGTTTTTTGGTTTGATTTTGATGTATTCACTATGTCATACGATAAATAATAATGTCACGGTACATAAACTTACGGTTTAGTTTTCTATAGACAATGGTTTATTCTCCTCAGAAAAACAGTGTTGTTTTTATTGCATAAACATTAAAAATGTATTGCCCGGATTTATAAGTACCTTTCACAAAGTCGAGTCTTCCAAAAAGTGATACAGGAGCATGTGAATGGCATTTAAGAATGGGCAAAACTGCAAACATTTAAAGTTAGATTCCCAGATGGGGGGTACCCTCAAAACCACATTAAAAAATGTATAACGGCGTAAAAAGCTTACTTCGTGTTATTAATAAAAAAAACACTTAAGACACTCGTCAGACAGACTATTCAGTGAATTTAATGAACTAGACGTAAGACAGCTGTTTCTTAAGTCAACTCTCACTTTCTACATCATAACCTCAAACCACCAAACGACAACTAGCAACTCAAATTCACACAATACTAAACAAGCATTACTAAACCTTGACGAAATACCAAAAACTAAGACAACACATCATAGAGTAGATCCACGAATTAAAATATACACTGATGACTTTAACTTTAAACTTAATTATAGTATTATACACTTTATGTGCTACTTTATCAAGTAATATTGTACCTACATCAGATATTATTATACTTGTAAAAAAGGATTTTAAATAAATAAATAAATAAAAATAAATTTGTGAGATGTCCAACTCCTGAGCTTATTGTCGTTTTTACTAATTTATTGTTCAACCTGGAATATCTGTGTGACGATTTGGGATGCAGCACCTATTATGAGATGAAAACTGTCACACAGAATAGGGCGAAATGGAGGAAGCGATGCAAGATTAGCTATCAAAGAATCCTTGATGTTGTAACAATAAAGAGGAAGTTAGAGATTTAGACTAGACCTTAGAATACGCCTCAGCTCAAATCACCAAAGTAACAGTACTACGTACTTATATTAGGTAATATATTGAGAAATATAATTTATTTGAAAAATGCTATTAAACGCGAATACATAATAAACTTATTCTTAACCTCAAATGACAAAGGTGTTGAAGAAAACATCAGGTGATGGGTATTAAAGATGTTAGGTAGTGGACTGTATTATAAACGATCTCACCGATGCTTCTTTATTCCTGGTTCACTGATTAGTTCCTTACTGTGCACACATCCACATGCGGTGGTCTTCAAGCTTGTACTGATCCTTTTTTTAAATTGTCTCTTATTGTCACCCAAAATTATTGTGACCAACTTTCCAATTGACAATTTTCAAACGCATCGGTGAGGGGACAGTGGCAAGGAAAGGATTCAAAGGAAAATGCTTCTACAGGTGTTGATAACATTTTTCCTGCAACCAATTTTTATCCAATTAAAACCTAACTAAATTTAACCTAAAATGATATGGATTGCAATAAAATACGTTAACGAAATAATATTAAAATGTGTTCGTACACTGAAAAAAGTTATGTTAAAATTAACCGAACTATAGTGACTACAAAACAATTCGTTAGGTACTACTAAATATTTTGTGCGCTTAACCAAACAGTACCTACAGACATAAATGGATTAACTTTTATTACTAATAACAAAGGTTTGGCTAAAAACGCAGGTAACCAGTTCGGTGGTCAATTTTTTTTCAGTGTAAATCTCCATTCCTCTTTTTTTTCTTAGGTTCAGTTAGTCTTTAATAATAACAATGACTTTTTAAATTAAATGGAAATTGGTTGCAAGAAAGGTGCTATGAACACCTTTGTCATTTGAGGTTAGGAATAAGTTTAATATGTATTCGCATTTGATAACGTTTTTAAAATAAATCGTATTTCTCAATATATTATTTACGTAGTTGTATGAATTCTATACTATTTACTATTTATTATTTTTTATGCAGAAAATTTTCGTGTTCAATGTCAACTTTGACAGCTCATCCGACTTTGGTGATTTGAGCAGTGGCGTATTCTAAGGTCTAGTGAGATTTAACCTTTTTTTACGTTACGACCCATACGGAATTACGAGGTCGGAGTTGTCACAAATTCCAAATGTTGCGCTCCGTTCGCGGTAAGTCCCGTGGACCAAGGCGGGATTGTAAACCTTTTGTACGCTCGCATCTTCACATTCGAGAGTTCGTTAGTCTGCGCGGGATTTCGGCGTCGGCGGGTTTTTTTTTTATTTTTGATTTTCGCCAATCTTACATCCATCGGACCTGATCAGTTGTCAGTCGGTATTTTCGTGACGATTTCTCTTATTTCGACGTCTCAATCCATGTCTTTCCGTTCTGTGACCTAGGTACATGCTCTGATAGTTTCAATTTTTCCTTCTAGTATTTTCTAAAGGTGTTGTGCGAATAATTACTTTGTAGTCTGTTGTGATTCTTGTTCAAGTTTCATTTTTGGATGTTTACATTTTGTCAGTTATTATTAATAGTCGTTTGTTTTGGATATTTTTAGCGTATCTGCGTGTTTTTAGAGTCGTTTGCGCAGTCCGAACTGTCATTATTTATTTTTGTCGTTTTATGAAGATTCCACTATCCAATTTTGCTGTGATTCACCGGCTTAGAATAGTGGTTCCACTTTTCTATTACGTCCGTTAAAGCCATTACATTTCTCAAAAATTTCAGCAATGAGTTTCACCACGCTTTCTGAATGTTGCCGTTTTGGATAAGACGAGACTGGTGTGTGGAAATACACGCATGTGCCATGCTTCCTTTTATGCCGTCGTGTTATGAATGAATGTATTATCCGATTGATGCGTCGATTGCAGACTGGATAGTTCGCTGTACTGTCAATTTATTTTATCTTGGATCAATCCTGACTTAATAAAGCTTTCGCATACCTTGAGAAATGTATGAGCTTGTTTGTTTATTTGCTCCGAGGACACATTTATCTTTTTTTCATAAAACAATATCTTTTCCGGGAATCGAACTCGGGCCGCCTACACCAAAGTCGAACGACAAACCGATGTTCTACTGTGGATGCCGTGAAAAGTGTTTCGAGTGATTCGATTCGTGTTTGTTAGTGATTCGGTTCGAGTGATTTGTATTTTTAGTGATTCGATAACTTAGTGTTTTTTTTTAAATTGCTTAGTGTTTGTATGTGTGTTCAATAATAGTGTTTTGTTTCACGTTACGGACAATTGTCTTAATCGAGAGCTTGTTTGAAAAACTAGGTAAACACGTAAATATTTTTTGAAAATGATAAAAATATATTTAATATATATGAGTCGTATTGTATCAAAGACAGTTCAGCTGTATTTATCACAATCGATGAAAAACTGTTTTTTAACTATTTAATAATTTCAATAATTTAAAATATAAATAATTTCAATAATTTCAACTTATAAATATCTAGTAAAACAGTGTGCTATTTTGTATGATTAATTAGTAATTAGTAATTGTAGACGCTAATCTAAAAAAGGATATTTCTTACAATTTGGGATTTTTTATTCTGATAAATTTAATCTGCACAATTTTTTTATTAAAAAAAGTGTTTTGTTTAAAACAAAAAAAAATAAGTGTAGGTACATGTTTATCTTATAGTTATAAATATGAAATTAGAGGGACTTAATTTGTTCATGCAAACCTGGTCTTGGTCTTGGACCAATACTGCAAGACTCACATGACTTTTGCTCATCACCAATCAAGGAAGCATGAGTGTGTAGGAGGTCTCCCGGTTAAGGATCCATTTTAAGAACAATGTAGTTGTAACAGTCCATTAACGGTAGAGATAATATTGTCTGTAAGTAAGTAGATAGGTACTTACATAATGGTATGTTATCATCGCGTGTATGGCGCTAGTAATATTTGTTGTGGTTTAGATAAAGAGTATCTTATTATTATGCTCTTAATTGTTATTACGTAATTTTTTAAATGAATGAACTCGTTAATTATTTCGATCTTAATTAGACTGGGTAAATTGTTTTAAAATTCTTATTTCTTTATTGTTTTGTTGAATTTACTAAAGGTCATTTCAACGATTATTAATTCAATAATTATTACTGATTTTTAGAATTTAGTGCTTCTACTTTTTTCTGTTATATTTACTCCTCACTAACCCAAGTGGGGAGTTATGATTTCGCAATTTTTAAGGATATTTTTTTTTATTATTGTATTCTGAAAGTTTCATCACAATGTATCTGTGTGTGTGCTATGTACGGCGTGTTTATTTTATTTTATCGATTATAGACTAAAGTAGTAATTCGATTCTTTTCAAATTTTGTATATATGTATATCTAATACTCGCTTAGACCCCATTAGATTTTGACGGATATCTGAATAATTCTTCTCAATTTTTTTGACTGTCAAATATTTCAAAGTAACCCCATGCTCAGGCAACTTAAAATTTGCTATTTTTCCTTTAAAGTTGCTTCAGAGGCACATAATTTACATAAAATGGCATTGAAGAATCATCGAGTTTTCGTAATAAAACATTTAAATAAAATAAACACATTTCTTGAAAATGCTGAAGATATTCTATACAAAATATGAGGAGTACAGCGTTGGTAGTGAGGAGTTGGCCACAGCCCGAGCGCTTTTTTCCATTATGAATTCGATTGAACTTATACTTTGGGATATACAAAGGATAGGTACTACATTTCATAGTACCTATCTATGCCATAAGACAAGACCATCATGACGGAACTCATAGTATGCACTGTGCACTGTTTTTGATATATGTTGAGAAATCGATGTAAAAAATCACTTAAATCAAAACGAGTCAATTTTTTTTTTCAAAATTATGTAAATTTAGTCTAAATGAGTACATTTATTGTGCTATTATATTCGTTATTTGTTACAATGTTCACTATCATGAATAGATTGACGTGGGATTCTTCGTTTTGTCGATTTACTTTGCACATCGTTAGCTTTTATTTCTCATTCTGTCTTCGTTTTTATCGTCTATTCAATTGGAGTTCTTCGACCTTGTGCCGTTCTTTGAAGTTACCGACTCGGAGTCGTTCGTTCTTCTGACCCCGAAGTCGGCCCTATCTTTTGGCTTCCGTGACTAATGTGACACAGACCATTTTTACCCACGCTTGGATATTTGTTTACGTCTTCGTTTCGTTGATTTCGTGTAGTTTCTGGCGACCTACTGTGCTATGAATCAAATTGATTTTGGTATAATGTATGTTGTTTTAGGAAACTTTATGAGTTGCACGTCGAGTCTCTGACAGTTATGACTGTATGCAACATATTAAAGGATGCCAAAGTTGCCATTCATAATGCTATCTTAGTGTCAACCTTGACGTATGCAGGTGAAACCAAGACATGGCAGAAGTCGACTGAAAGCAGAATAAATGCAGTTGAAATGAGATCGCTTAGAGATTTTGTAATAGAACGATGTATGACAGAGTACGAATTGAAGGCACAAGGAAAGAATGTAAGATGAAGAAATATTTATCTGAATGAAAGGCAACACATTGAGATGGTTTGGTCGTCTTTTGAGGAATGAATGAAGAACGCCTGACGAAGAAAATATACAAAGCTGACAGGAACAGAATAAGAGGTCGAGGGCGCACTAGTAAAGGATGGCACGACCTTGAGAACGATATTCTGGAAGACAGAAATGTAAGAAGCCTGGACAAAAGACGATGTACGTATGAATGTTGACGACGCGATGAATGTGAGTCAAGATAGAAAAATATGGCGTTCGGTGTTACCTGCCTTCCCCGTGACGGACATGGCGTGATGGTTTGTATGTCTCTGAGACTTGGTGATGAGCAAGTCCTCCCTTGGTATTGGCCTTGATGAGGATGTCCCTCCTTGGCCTTCGGTATTCACAGGTAAAGTTGTTGTTTTGGGTTTGGCCTTACATTCTTGATAGTTTCATATAATCGAAATACTCGAAGACACTAGACACCTTGTGTATTCGTCAAGAGTGCTTTCTAAACGTTGCTCAAATATTGAACTACGGTTTAATTCGAAAAATAATTAAATAAAATAAATTCAAATTTGATCACTTTTCTTATTTATAAACATGGATCTAGAATTGAACCGCGATTCAACCCAAATTCCAAAGTGAATCGGCTAAGGGGGTACTGGTTCAACTTGGCATTTCACAATTTTGAAGTACTTACCTTTTTCCATAATATTTGAGAAAAACATATAAAAACTGATTTAATCCATAAGAATTTTCGATTGAATAATGTCGATTGACTGAACTATGGTGTGGCGCGCATACTGTTATGTGGTCATGACAACCAACTTGACAAAACTATATCCGATGCTGTCGTATTAAATAGAGCTCAAAATCGAAATCAACTGAACTAGGGTTAAAATATTTTTATAAATAAGATTTCAGTTGAACGTGGAATAAGGCTTTCAATCGTGATTCAACCACTGCAATAAATTGTAGTTTGCATTTGTAGTTTCAGTGTCTGCGTAGACAGGGTATCAACGGTGTCCAATACACCTGAGTTGAGAAACAAGCTGTATACGCCGATGTCAACACAAAAAATTGCTTACCATGTTGTCGCCATCGACACTAGTTTCGACATTGTCTGTGTCGTCGTGTATCTCGGGCATTGGTCTCGTAATTTTTGCATATCTGGCAACTTCATTTTTTAAACAATCAGCTATTATTTTTTCTGAATTAGGTCAGTTATAGCTTCTTCTTATTCGATTAGAAGTCGTGTTGGTCTGTTATTCAAAAACTATGCCTCCTGAGATGACGAAGTCCAACTATCCTTCCATCTCTTGGGTGGTCTTCCGGGTAGACGGCGACCAGAGGGGATTTTATTTGCTGCTACATAAGCAAGTCGTATCACTGTCCATTCTTCTACGTGGTCCCTCCAATGTCTTCTTCTGGATCTACTCCAGAAGAAGTCAGTTATAGCGATGAAACTAAAGAGTATCAATATTTCATGAATTTTAAACGTGATGAACAAATACAACCTTGATCTTGGTCTTGCTTTCACATACCCTTTCCATCCCAAACCACCATTGCCTCTTTAATGTGTGATTACTGAACGGGACTTAATATATTTCCCTTTTCATCAACCGCACGAAATCTCGGTTCGCTGAATTTGTTTCCGAACCGCTTCAAATCCAACAAGTTGTGCGTGACACCCGGCCGTTCCCAACTTAGTCTTTATTTCGGTCCCAGAAGCCAGAATGGTGCTATAATAATATGAGCCAAGGTCAATGCCACACGAAGAACGTTCTGGGAAAGTGTTGCTTAATATACCGGGGAGAAGTTTTCAAACTTCTGAGAATTTTGTCCGGAGTGGTAACGTTAACTGTTTTTCTTCGTCATTTCCATCAGTTATTTACAACGAAAACAAAATAGTTCGATTGTTAAATTGTAGATTATTTTAAAGATATTCTTCGTCTAAGTTTAGTTTGTCGATCGACAATTCTTAATAGAACTCCATTGTACGTTAAATCAACATATTCTTCGTCTTCCTTGGCTTGATATGGCGACTTTACTCAATCACTTGACAAAGATTCAGCCTCCGTATAGGCTATCTTCCACGATTACCTTTAAGACGAGCTTATTAAGTAGCCCAATAGCCCTTCTGGCAGTGTGTCTAAAATATTGAAGGATGCACTCTCTTCTTCTTTTTCTTCATTCGACCTGTTTGTGAGGGTGGACAATCCTTGGAGGAGGATGTTCAACTGTCCTTCCATCTCTTCGCAGGTCTTCCGAGTAGTCTTCTGTTGTTAGATATTTCTGTCTTAACAATCTTAACAATTCTATTGTCGTCCATGTCTTCGACGCGGTCTCTCGAGAAGCGTCTTCTGCTACGTCCCCATCTTTTTATGTACTGTACAGATTAAACAGATTAAAAGATAACACTCAAGAGCCTAGAATCAGATATGCAAGACTGAGTATTGGTCATGTAGGGACACTTTAATGATACTTCCTCAAATTGGGTCGGTTATAGAGCGGCTAGCGCTGGATGAGTGATTCAATGGATGCCAGTTCGAACCCTCTGCCTCGACCGATTTCGTTAACCTGGAGCACAATCATTTTCTTAGTTTAGGGAATATATATGTTCTTGTTGCAAGGTTCTCTCAAATTAGGTTACTTACTCAAATTTGTTTCCTGTAAAATTAACTGCCCAACACTTGAAACCAAATTACCAGCTATTAAAATAAAACAAAATGGCGTTTGTATTTATTATGTTTAATCAGCCATGTTTAACATTGTAGTAAAAATGTATTACAGAATCAATATTCTCGGATTTTGTAAAAAATAACGAACAGAATTCGACTGAGGGTCATTTCGAGTTGTTAAGTGGCTGTTTGATTTTTTTCCTTGCGATTTTATTAGTTTTAAATATTACTTTAAGAGGGGTGCACCGCGTCACTGCACTGGTTTTATTCTTTCGCTTTTCACAATAGCTGTACATTTAAATTTTATTGCAAAACAAATTCTGTCTGAAATTTTCCATTGACTAGAGCCGATTACATCCAATTTGATTATATTGAATGAAGTGTCAAAAATGGTCATCGTCATTCTCAGTCAGTGTTTGCCCACTCCATCTCTGATTATAATAATAAGAAACAAATAAAATGGTCATCGTCATTCTCAGTCAGTGTTTGCCCACTCCATCTCTGATTATAATAATAAGAAACATGTAACCGACACCCTCTCGAGTGCCAATAACAAAGTTTCAGAAAAGGGGGTGGCTCGCCTTCTCACCAGGACGTGTCGGGTAGCTCACTACCGTACCTCGGCGATACACAGTGGCATGTATCGCAGAGGGGAGGTCGAACGCTCTGCTCGTGGTAGTGCAGATAAGTTGAAGTACAGGGTACAGCGGCAGCAATAGTCCAGAATCCAGGCAGGGTCAATCAGCGGTATCCAAGCAAGTCCAATCCAGTGTCAAATCGAGTCCGTGAAGATCAAGCAAAGCAGTCAAATATATCGGTAGGTTCAGGAACAGAGAGATAAACAAAAGGCGGTCGTCGAGGCGTACAAAGTCAGCTCGTTTATCACATGCTTGTCGTTTCGCAAGCTCTCCAGCGCGTCTCGCATTTCCTTGTCGGCACCTCGGAAGTTGGTGCCGTTGTCACTGTAAAAGGCGATAGGTTGACCGCGCCTCGCGGTCATTCTCCTTATGGCCATAATGGTACCATCGCTGCTCAGTGAAGAGACGAGCTCAATGTGCACGGCGCGTGTCACCATACATGTGAACAGCGCCCCGTACCTCTTCTCTCTCCGCCGTCCCACTGCGACCATCATCGGCCCAAACATGTCCAGGCCGCAGTGCGTGAATGGTCTCTCATTATGGGCGAGTCTGGCTGGCGGCAATTGACCCATCATGGGTGGTGATGGTCTAGCGCGTGCCTGTTGGCAGTGTAGGCAGCTTCGTAGTACCTTGCGAACCGTAGTTCTCATCCTCACGACTGTGAACGACACTCTCAAATCGGCGATCGTTCGTTCGCACCCTGCGTGCTGAGCTTGGTCGTGGTATCGCCTGATCAGAAGGTGTGTATACGGGTGAGCTCCATCCAAAATGATAGGAGCCTGCACGCCGCGCGCTGTCTCGCCGAGCGCGCCCAGCCGTGTACCCATGCGTAACATGCCTTGTTCATCGACGAAGGGTTTCAAATGTGCCAGTCGGCTGCCAGCCGCAATTGCCTCCCCCCGTCGCAGCACCGCTGCATCTTCGCCGAAGCTGTCTTCCTGGCAGTGGGCAATCCATGCTCGTTCGGCCTGCACCAGCTCAGAGACCGTGAGCTCGGAGCCGGCCGGCCCTCGCCGTCTGCATCTCTCCGTGAATCGCAACGTCCAAGCTGTCGCCCTGATGAGTCGCGTCCAAGATGAGAATCTTGACACGTCAGGATGAGCTTCGTGAAGCCCACGTACTTGGACCGTTGTCATGACGCGATGTGGCCGCACCTCCAGGTCGGCGCATTCATGCTCCACACTCACATTCCTTTCTTCGGGCCAGTCAGTGGGCGGCCTCCTCAGAAAGTTCGGCCCACTAAACCACATGCCGTCTGGCCCAAGATACGGCATGTCTCCATCCCTTGTCCCAATGTCAGCCGGGTTGAGCTCGGTCGGAACCCACCGCCAACTCTTCGTGTCCGTGAGCTCGTCAATCTCGCCCAACCTGTTTGCAACGAAGGTTGAGTAGGTCCGTGGGTCCGTTCTCAGCCATTGCAGTACTGTCGTTGAGTCGGTCCAGTGGACCGTCTCGCCGATGTGTGACGTTAGCTCCTTCTTTATGGTGGCCGCCAGCCTTGCCGCCATCAACGCCGCCTGCAGCTCAAGGCGGGGTATCGATAACGGCCGTAGCGGCGCTACCTTGCACTTGCTGGTCAGAAATGCGACACGCGTCTCGCCAGGGCTCTCCTCCACCAAGTAGGCGACAGCGCAGCATGCCTTTTCCGAAGCGTCGCCGAACACGTGAAGCGTACGCTTCGCTCTAGCCTCCCACACGCAGCATCTTGGAAGGGCGGGTCGGCTGGCCGACATGCCAGCCTTGAGTGACTCCCACTCGCCCAGGATGTCGGGGGGTAATGTGTCGTCCCATCCAACGTTCGTCCGCCACACTCGCTGCAGCAATATCTTCGCCCGAACCGTCAGGCAGGAGACGATTCCAAGCGGGTCGAAGATCCTCATGATGTCGCTTAGCAGCATCCTTTTACTGACGCGGTCATCATCATTTTCCCACAGGTGGTCGAAGGCGAATATGAACACGTCGTTCGTTGGGTCCCATGTGACTCCCAGTACTCGCTCGTTGGTATCGCCGCAGCCGTGGATCTCTACGGCGGCCGTTGCACGGTCGCTGTCAGCTATTGATCGCCTAACCAGCGGGTGGTTCGACGCCCAGTTCGTCAGCTCAAAGCCGCCTTGACGTAAGACGGCCGTGACGCTCTTCATTATTTCAATGGCCTCTCTAGGCGTCTCGACAGCATCCAGATAGTCATCCATGTAGAATTTGTTCTTTATTGCCGCCGAGGCCTCCGGGTGTGTTGCTCCATGCTGTTCAGCGATCTTATCACGAACAAACTGTGCACTGCTCGGCGAACACATAGCTCCGAACATCATCGAAGTCAACACATAAGTGCTCACCGGTTCTTCTCGATTGGCCCTCCAAAGGAACAATTGTGAGGCTTGGTCCTCTCTTCGTATCTTCACCCGAAGGAACATCTCCTTTATGTCTGCGGCGATGGCAATTCTTCCCTCGCGAAATCGCAGGGCATTGCCCATCAGAGAAGATAGGAAGTCAGGACCCGTCAGCAACATATCGTTAAGTGAAGTGCCTCGGTATTTGCTCGCCGCGTCGAAAACCACACGCAGCTTGCCTGGTTTGTTCGGGTTCTGTACAGCAAAGTGTGGTAAGTACCATACTCTGCTAGACGCCATTGCCTCACCGGGCCCTAGCCGGCGCGCGTAACCCTTGTTCACAAGGTCTGCGATTTTTTCCTTGTAGGCCTTCGCAAGTCCTTCGTCGGCCCGTAGCCTCGATTCAAGCTGCGTGAATCTTCTGGTCGCGCAGCTGCTGTTGTCGGGCAACGACACATCGTCATACCGCCACAGTAGGCCGGTCTCCCACCGACCGTCCTGGCACTGTCTCGTAGTGCTGTTCATAATTGCTGTAGCTCTCTTCACGTCTTCCGATACTCGCGGTGTCGCCGATACGCCAAGCGAGTCTACAGCAAAGTTCAATTTCACTAATTCATGCAGTTCTTGGTCGCGTGCTACTGCCGTGTTGGCCACTGTAGCGAGCGCGATCGCGGAGCCATCACGCCCTGACTCGCCGCCTCCATGTATGGTCCATCCAAGAGCTGTGCGTGATGCAAGGCGCGCATCACGCATTTGTCGCACTTCACGCGACACAATAAGATGGGCGTTATCTTGGCCTAGTAACACTAGCGGTGTTACCTCGCGAGCCGGCGCCTTGCTCAGCCTCGAAGAAGCATCCAATGCTGTCGTCGGCGGCAGGTCTAAGTCGCGCACTGTGTTGGCCTTGATGGAGTATGTCTGTCCGTCTCCGGCCACTCCCACCTTCACCCGCCGCGACTCCGTGTCATCCGAGCGCATACCGCCGGCCCCGCGGATCTTGATGCCGCGAACCGGTCCTGTCGCGCCAACCTTTGCTGCGACGGCTGCGTCGATAAGCGATATCGTCGAGCCCTCGTCGAGCAAGGCATATACACTAGCCTCGCCCGCTGGCCCGGTTATCGTCACCGGTAACACCTTCAACAATACATCACTCGCATGGTTGATGTGGTGGACGCTCTCAAACGCCGCACCATCCGATTGTCCGTGTAGCATAGCGTGATGGTATCGTTGACAGCTATCGACACCGCACTTCTTTTTCTTCTGACATTTCGGCGTCATGTGCCCACTAGCCAGGCACGCATAGCACAGTCGTTTGTTCTTCACGTAACTCCATTTCTCGTTTAATGCCTTCGACTGGAACGCAGCACATTCTGGCAGCCGGTGCGACTCACTACACAATTCGCAGGTCGGCCCCGTTCTCCTTTCCTCCGTGAGGTGGTGGGCCACCGCGTGAGTGTCTCGGCGAGCGTCTCGTCTCGGCTGTCGTCCGGGCTGCAGGCCTCCCAAGTTCGGCACCGCGTTGCACATTGAGTCCAGCCAAGTCGACAGGTCTTCAATAGTAGCTTGGTCGGTGCTGTGCCGACCAGTGAAAAACCATAACCACTGGAGCACCGACGGCAGCTTCGCCACCATCTCCTCCAGGAGCTGGGGTCCAAGTAGATATTTTTCATCTATGCCCTTGACGGTGCATACCACATTGCTTATCGCCAGGGCGAAGTCCCGCACAGCGTCTATGGTGGGCGGCTCAGCGATCCGTGGCAGCCTTCGCATCTTCTCCAGCATGGCCGCCACAATCATCTGTGGATGTCCAAAGTTTTTTTCCAGTTTGTCGATTATTTTCGACACGTTTTTCGGGTCTGCTAACATCGCGGAGACGACATCCCGCGCACGCCCGGTCAGGGCGCGTTGCAATCGCAGGATGTTCTCGGCATCCGTCAACCCGCAGAGGCTCGTCGACTGCTCCCACTGGCTTTTAAAACTCCTCCAGTGCACGGCATCCCCCGAGAACGTCGGAAGATCCTTAGCCGTGGTTGTTCGGGCAATCAGAGCACTAAATTGCGCTTCCTCTCGATGAGGCGACGGGCAGCTGACACTTGCAGTCATTGCACGGAAGGCATCCGTCATAGCTGCCGCCATCATCGCAAATGGTTCAGCTTGCTTGCTTGCCCATTCCTGGGTACGCCGGGCGGCCTCATTGTCCACAGAGGCCCCTGGCATCACTTCATCCTCGTCGATCACACCGTTGGTAGCTTCAGGTACTGCGCGGCCGGCCTCAGCGTCGGCTCCATCCGCGCATGACTTCTCCATCTCCTCAATCTGACGTTGCCGACGTTGCAGCTCAAGCTCCTGTTGTTTCAACTTTCTTCTAAGTTGCACAATCGTATCCTCCGACGTAGAGCCTCCAGATATCGTCGACTCGTTCTCAGAGACCGACTTAGCCTCGACGTCTTTGGCAGCAGTCTTCTTGCTCCTTAACGATGGTGTCATCCTGACTCCTGGTAAGGGTCGATCCGCAGCACGAAGGACCAATTTGTAACCGACACCCTCTCGAGTGCCAATAACAAAGTTTCAGAAAAGGGGGTGGCTCGCCTTCTCACCAGGACGTGTCGGGTAGCTCACTACCGTACCTCGGCGATACACAGTGGCATGTATCGCAGAGGGGAGGTCGAACGCTCTGCTCGTGGTAGTGCAGATAAGTTGAAGTACAGGGTACAGCGGCAGCAATAGTCCAGAATCCAGGCAGGGTCAATCAGCGGTATCCAAGCAAGTCCAATCCAGTGTCAAATCGAGTCCGTGAAGATCAAGCAAAGCAGTCAAATATATCGGTAGGTTCAGGAACAGAGAGATAAACAAAAGGCGGTCGTCGAGGCGTACAAAGTGTAAGTGTTTATTTACAAAATATGACAGGTATTTATATGGTTACGAACAATGCAGTGGGAAATACCGCCGCTTATCGGCCGGCAGGCACGACATTGGCGTTTACAAATAACAATATACGCACACGACAGTGGCGTTTTACAATTGATTATTATCACTATTTATTCCTATTTATATATTTATTTATATATTTTCTCGTCCGTAACAAAACAAATAAAATGGTCATCGTCATTCTCAGTCAGTGTTTGCCCACTCCATCTCTGATTATAATAATAAGAAACAAATAAAATGGTCATCGTCATTCTCAGTCAGTGTTTGCCCACTCCATCTCTGATTATAATAATAAGAAACAAATAAAATAGGATTAATTATTTAGCGCTGTTTTTGTGATAACCTCACCATAAGGGCGCTTTGAATAGATTGATAGCTTTTGTAAAACTCGTAGAAGATGTGAATTTTCAGGTGTTTCCTGGATAAGGCTCAGTTGTCGATCCGTCTCAGTTCAGCTTAGCTCAACTTTGTGCCTCATTTTTTACTTTTATTTATTACAATTATCTTTTTTACATACATACCATGAATGAGGTATTTAATTTCGAAGCAACCGTTTTTCTTTCTTATTTTTTTTAACAGATTTTTAATTATCTCAATAGAGACGAAGTTGGAATATTTATTGTAGGAGAATCGGGAAATCAAGGCACCTACAGGGCTTACGACCTGTCATCGGCTGGTTTACGTGATCACTTTATGCGCTTGCGCAACGTTCACCAATTATGCCTTTTTAATGAGATCCCTATCAATTCAATTTTGAAAGTTCTATATATTGTAATACTGAAATTCTTTTCGCTTGAAAATAAGGAATTTTTACTACAGCCATCTATGGGTGAAATTATGAACAACAATCTTATTATTTTTTTTTTTTATTTTTTTTTTGTTGTAACGCCATCTATTGAGAGAATTGTTTTTTTTTTGTAAATAATGAAAGCTACAATTCTTATATCTGAGGTGACAATGCATTTTTCGCATAGAAGTCACCCCTGAATTGCGCCAGACTTATAAGGTCATTTTTGTCTTATTTACCTACTTGTACCAATGTGTAAGTAATCGAATATTTTTATTATTGCATATGCGCAAACATTGGATTTTTTTCCCCGTCGGGAGTCAAAGATATTTTTTAACAGATTCTTATTTTTGTCAAATTCAAATGTTTTCTAGTTGAATGATTCAAATGTTCAGATTCTAGTTTTTTCAACGTAATTCTAGGAAATAGGGCATTAATATTCGCGTGACCACCCCTCTTAACCGCGTGCTGAACAAATCGCTCTTTTTTTTTACTTCGGCTTTTACCATTTTCGATTTACTCGGCAGAATGAATTTATATTTCTGTGTTGGACGCTTTTTGCTCGAAGTTAACGCGGCAACGTTCTATATGAATTGTCGTGTATCTCTTGCCAATTTTTTATTAGCTAATCTTAATGGACTGTTGATTTTGTTCTTATATCTGTATGTTTTCTGTGTTTATATTTCTTTGTCCTGTCTTGTGCTGGATACCTTCTGCTTGCCTTTCTGTGTAAATCTTTAACTATCGACAATTTGTCGTGTTTGTTAGTAAAACACACGCAATTCGGATTCCGTTGAGTGCATTTTAGTACGATGGCTTTTACAAAGGTATTCCCTGTATTTTATTTGATCTGTTGTTTTACTGTCCACTTTTATGTTATAGTAGAAAGTCATGATTCCGAGTTCCTTGGCTGATATTACAAAGATTTTTTAGTAATCTTTAAACAATTCTGTTCTTTGACATACTCTTTAATATTGCAATATAATATTTGGAATTATTAAATGTTACATACCTATCATCCTATTCTTTTCGTCTTCATCTGAATAGATAATAGTTGCTGGATTCTAAAATGTAGATAGTATAAAACTAGTCCATATTTTTTTTACAAAAAGAAACACTTTATTTGGGATAGAAACAGCAACAACAAAACAATATAAAGAACAGTAAATTAAATCAATTATATCAACAATAATAAAAATTAAATAGAAGAGAAATTAATTATTAATGGAATAGAACAAAATAAATAAAATAAAACAAAACCAAACAGGTGCAGAACCTATCAAGATAAAAAATAAATAATGAAAATAAGTAATGAAGCAATATACATAGTAGCGTCTTGAGGATTTTGATTGGTGATGAAGGAGTAGGAAGGATAAAGAGGGAATGAGGGTCGTGAAGTAGTCTGTCGCATAAATCTACCACTCAATCAACCGGCATTAGCTTACTCAGTATCATTTTTCGATATTTGTCATAATCAAATTGGAAGATATCAACCTCATCGATGTTAATGTTTTCGGACATATGTATTCCTGGTACAAAATACCAGGTAACACTGTGCAGGCAACTAAAACAAGGATAAAAATGCAAATGTGCAAAATTAAAATGAATATCGGACTCTTGTAAAGCTTATATTTTTGAAGATATTCGTCATAGGTTTTTTTTTAAATAAAATTCACTGATTCTAGTTCCACATATTATATGTTTTTAGTTTTAAAAGAACGTTAGTTTCGGCTGACTAGGCCCTTGTCAAATATTCCCTAAGATGGAGATCTTCTTCGTTTACTTGGGATCGGCTCTCCTAGTCCTCATCCTCCAAGTCCTCTGAACGAAGCTTTGCCTCCTTGCGAACTCTGGATATTGTGGACAATGGTCTACCTGGTCAATACCGTCAACATCGACCAAATAAAAACATACAAAACATTGTTTGATTATAATGTATGTATATGCGGTGGATATTTAACTATGGACGGCCCCTTGGTTTCACTGCTGTGAACCCGATAGTCGAAAATTCAAGGAATCTCTTCAAATAGATTATAAATATTTGTTTTCTTTTGTTTCCTCAGCCGACTCCGCCGAAGAAACCTCCCCGTCGCAACCTGTCAGTCTCCCCCACCCACCTCCTGCCTCCCCTGTTCCCCCCGCCCTCATCCCACCAGCAGCAGAGCGGTGCCGTGCCTATACCTCACCACCAGCACCAGATGGGCAGAGCCCACCAGACCAGGAGCCAAGACGACTTGGACGATCTTCAGGTAACACACATTTCAATCATTTTGATTTCCGTGGTGCTATAAGTTTTAGTCCGTTTCATTTGATAATTAATTTTTTTATCTTTGCATTGGTAAGATTCTTTGGTGTTGTCAGATGGGAGAACCTAACTTTATCAGATGTGACAACGTATGAATAAAATAATTCTGTAGTATTCGTCACAATGTAAGAATAATAAACTATTATCCTTTGATATTGACGATTATCTCACTCTTCTTCAAACCTATAATTTAATGAGTCTCGAAAACAGAAGAACTCTAACCGATGCTCTGTTCCTTTATAAAATCATCAATAACTTGATTGATTGCCCCGAACTTACAAGCCTAATAAATTATAGAGTCCCTACTAGACCCACCAGACAGAACGAACTCTTCAAAATCACCACGTGTAAAACCAACTCTTACAAAAATTCATTTATCAACCGAAGTTGCTATTCTTATCAACTTTTTAACTCAATTGACCCTTTTCATTTAAATATTGATACTTTTAAAAAACAAATCCTTTCCGTATTATATTACCCCTTAACGGCTCCCTAACTTACTATAACACATAAATCCTCTCACACTCACACATACACACACACTCACTCACACAAACACACAATCACACGCCATATTATACTAATTTTCAAAATATCTTTTATACTGGATAAATATCTTTATACTACTAAATTTATATTGGATTTTATTTTTTATTTTGTAAACTACCCATTGCTGGAGATAGGTCACCCGCACATTAATGTTGAAATTTAATGAATCATCGCACGGTCGTAAATGCAGTACCGTTGTAGGTACCCACTAACAATACATTGATTTTTATGTGACCCCTTCAGTGACGATGTGGCTATATTTTCATTATTTTGTATTCATGCAGTTATATATATATATATATATATATATATATATATATATATATATATATATATATATATATATATATATATATATATATATATATATATATATATATATATATATATATATATTATGTTATAATATTTTTATCTCGGTTTTCCCGTGTCAGTAGGTCTTGACTAAGACCATTTGTCTTCCGACGTTTCGCCTGAATATGCCTGGTGATATTCAGGCGAAACGTCGGAAGACAAATGGTCTTAGTCAAGACCTACTGACACGGGAAAACCGAGATAAAAATATTATAACATATATATATATATATATATATATATATATATATATATATATATATATATATATATATATATATATATATATATATATATATATATATATATATATATATATATATATATATATATATATATATATATATATATATATATTTTTTTTTTTTTTTCTCTTATGTTATTTTATATTTTCATGTATACATGTTTTCTATGAATGCGTGTACGTGTTCTATGTGAAGTACTAATATATAATAGTCTGTAATTGGCTCAATTTATATGTAATTGTTTTATATAAAAAAAATTATACAGCTGTTGACTATTTATAAAAATAAAATAAAAAATAAAAAAAAATATTATATTAAGTATTTGAATAGGCGTATCATTCCCAATCGATACGATCGATAATCTGCTTATTTTTTTGAGGAAATGCATAATAGTAATGATTATAATTGAGTAGTACCTACTTAATTATTATTAGTTACAAAATGCAATGGGCACGTTAGTATAATGTAAGATGATAGACTTCCATGTATCGCTCTTTAGGGTAACCCAGACGTCAGGAAGACTTCAGAAACAATGGCGTCATAATTGGGAATCTAAAACACATGAGACAAAAGATGTAACACTCATTTACTTTTTACACGTTTAAAAGCTCTTTATTAAATATTTTATCCGTATTTTCTGATATTTCAGGCACCCGGTACCAAACTCGCGAGTCTGCGCCACGGCAGATCCGTCGATCAGTACGTGGACAGCGAGCCTAAGACGTCTCCGAGGGCGAGGCCCGTGCCCCAACCCCGTCCCTCTCTGGCGTTGTTGGCCGCTACCAGGAAGGAACAGCCCGTCGCCATCAGCACGATGTACGAAAACGTCGTGATCAAGGAGCAGAACCCGCGCCGCAAGCTCAGGCGGAACACGCCGACGCAGAACGAGAACTGCCACATCGGGGAATCGCTGCTCAACACCAACCAGAGATACAACTCGTCCCAGGAGAGGTCGTCGCTGGAGAGCCTCCTCGACGACGTCGGGACGCCGAGCGACGTCGAGTCGAGCAGGCCGTGCCGCAGCAGGTCGACCATCCAGACGCCGTCGTCGCCGACCCACTACGACCAGCCCCCTACCCCTGACCATCCCCCGCCCTCGGCGAGGCAGGCGGAGATGAGCATACACGAGAGGATGAGGCCGCTCAGTCAGGTCAGTATAGAGGACGGTGAGATGAGCCTGGTGTTTTGAGCTGGCTGAGGAAGCTGTCGCTGGTTGAATTTTTGTTGTCGCTTCGATGTCGCAACTCATCTCTTAGTCCATCTTCAAGACCCGTTAAAGCTTGCTCTATCCTTTGTAATCTTTCATTTATATTTAGTATTGCTGTCGCAACGCACATTGTTTTATGTAGTTATTCTTCGAGATAATTTATTTTAACAACTGTAATATTGTCGTTACTGTTTTGTTGACTTGTTTTAGTCAACACAATTATTGTTAAAGACCGTTTAGTATTTCATATAATTGAGTTTTTTTATTGTTTCTGTTGATGTTTCGCACATTGGTGCATTAATTAGTAATTTTTGAAGTCTATTTACTGTTGTGACTAGAACATTACTGTTTTTTTGATGCGCGGTTTGACTCTTACGTTGAAGTTTTGAACATATCACATTTCATAGTTATTTTTAAAGTCAACTTACCTACTGACTAATACATTACTGTTTTGGTTATCACGTGATTTGACTCATATATTAATGCCTTTCATCGTTATTTTTGAGCATTACTGTTTTGGTTATCCCGTGATTTGACTCAAATATTTGTACTTATCATCGTTTATTTTTTTAGCGTTACGACTAAAACATTACTGTTTTGGTTCACGTGGTTTGACTCGTATATTGATGCCTTTCACCTTAGTACTAGAACATTACTGTTTTTGTTATCTTTTGATGTTACTTTTTCGCTGTGACGCAAAACTATCCATTTAGCGTTACTAATTTAATTATTTTCAATTGATCGTTGGGTAATTTAAACATTTCCTTGAGAACACAGATCGTTTTTCACAAGATTTATTATTTTAATATGATCAATAAAATCCTTTTACAATAAAATTCTCGCTTACAAAAGTTACTCTGAAGTCACAATATTATGATTTTGAAAAATAACTATGAAATGCCTATAGTACAATATTGTTTTATAAACATGGTTACTTAACTACATATTACGAATACGTTGGTATGTTTATTTTGACCTAGACAAATGGTCATGGTAGCTTTATATTTAAATATGTTTTATAATAGACAAGAGTTTCACCGTGGAAACAATGGTGGGAATCATCCCACTGACATGATTATGTATAGTTAGGTTTTAATTTTAATTTTGTATATTATTTTTATCTTCACAGACGTATTGCATTCCATTTTTTCTGATCAAATATGGCATTTTTTTTCCTGTTGTGAAATATTTTTTTTTGAAAAAAAAAAATTTTGTATCGCTGAAGCGATTAGCATTTACCGGTATCGGTTTCAAAGGGCATCGTCGATGTAACTGATTGTAATTTTAGTACAATCGAATAAATCAAAAAAATATTTTTGACGAATTAAATTTTTATTGATATTTTTTAACTGCTCAATTCGTATGGAATTTACATATGAAGTTTTTTTTACAGATTAATATGATTTTTTATGTGTATGCATTTTTTTGTTTTCAATGTTTATTTTTACTTTTCATTAATAAATGCATGGATTTTCAATAGATGTTATTAAATTGGTACTTACAATCTCGTTTTTAGTATGCTTTATATTACATCGCACTTTACTAAAAAAATACAAAAAAAAGTTTTTGTAGGCCAGCACTTTAAGCTTGTAAAATTAATAAAATTTTCATTTTGTTTTAATGTTTATTTATTTTTCTTTAAAATTTGAATGCTGCATTTCAAACATAATTCCCCAATCCGATTGTGTTACAGAATCATTTTAATTAATGGTCAATGAATAATCGTCTACTTTAAATCACAATTAATTTATAATAAAATAATTTAAAATATTTTATTTGTAATTTTGAGTTTAAAAAATGAAAGATTTAATTTTTTTGATCTCATTCTTATGTTAACTCTTCTCTTGTTAATTTTTGTACCATTGCATTGTGCATTTTTTGGTACATAAGGGATCATACTTGTACACATCATTTTTAAGAAATAAAAAAAATTGGGCTTTTCTTTACCTTGAACATATTTTTGTCATCAGCTCACTTCGAATACATCGGCCCCCAAAAATTATTTTGTGCTTTTTTTAAATAATTTTTATTTTTTTTATTTACATATCTTAATTTGTTATTGTTTAATTTTTTGAATTGTTCTTAATGGACGCAGGAATAGTTTTTTTTTAGGAGAAAAAAGTATGGTATTAAATTATCTTTGTCTACCCCTATTAATAGGTATGACGTCATGTTTTTTTATTTAGTGATGAAAAATACTTGTACCTAGAACTTTTTTTTATATATGTAAATAAATAAAAAAAGTTAAATAATTATGATATTCATGGTGTTGGATATAATAAATGTTGCCAGTAGGAAAAATAGTGTATATTAATAAAATATTTTTGTAAAAATATTGTCCGACTTTAAAGTTGTTATATAGGTACCTATGTGTATAAATTGAAAATATAACTTTTTGTATTATTTTTATATGTTAGTAATTATAAAGAAATTTAAAGATAAAATTAAATATTTATCGAAACCCACCAAATAAGTTTTTTTTGTTTTTGTATATAGGTATTATTATAAATTAATTATATATTTCATGACTATATAATAATTTAAAAAAATGGATAATTTATTTATTTTTATTAAATGAATTACTTATGTAAATATTCTAGAAAAAAAAACTTATATCTAAAAAATATTTCACCCCAATCAAACGCTAATTTTACCAAAAAAAAATTAATTTTGTATAATTTTTTGGTGTAAAATTAAGTCTATAAAATTATATGAAAATGTCCAAGTCCAATTTCTAAAACAATTGGTTAAAAATATAATATATAATTTATTGAGCAGTACATAATGTTTTCTTGATTTTTTATTAATTGTGTAAATTTGTATATAATTAAATTTATTTTTATTTCTTCCGAATCGATTTTCCTTTTTTATATTTTGGAACAAGGGCTGACTTGATATTTTTTAAGCTGCAAAATATTTTATTACATCTCAGCATGTGTTGTGAAAATCGCATTGAAGAATAATAAATAATCTTGTTAATGATAATTATTCTAAGCTCTCCATGCATTAAATGCACGCAATTTATTATTATTTTTTTATTTATTTCATATTATAATTTTATTGTATTTTTATGCAAGTTACCATTTATAATTATTTAGTAAATTTTCTGTATATTTTTTATTTTTGTTTTTTATTTCTCTTACCTTTTTTTTACTTTTAAGTGACATAACAAGATGACAAATTTGTGTATATATATTATAATTTGCTACATCTCGACTGAGGCTATTATTTCTCCACTATGTATAATTATTATGATTTTTGTTTGTATGGCGTTCTATAATATTTCGTCTCTTCAACAACAACGTTGATTGTGTATCAGACGATGCATGATTGTGAATGAAGATATTAGTGTTCATGTGGCGTTCGGTTCTCTTTGCATCCCACATTATAGACATGGTGCATATATGTAAGTATGTATTTCATTTTAGAAATTTCTTCATATTTTTTCCTATAATGTAACATTGGATCTATTTATTACTGCCATCTCTTGAGAAAATAATACACTTTTATTTCAATTAGAAATATATACGTAAATTACTTTATTATTTTATTGAAGATAAGTACAGACAGGACTTACGACCTATCTTTGGCTGATTAAAAGTTCCAAAATTTATCACATGTAGCAGCTGATTTAAATTTTTGAGTAGGAACTTATTTAATTTTTAAGGAACTGTGAAAAATACTCGTGCTAAGGTTGATGAAATAGTTCAACTAAATCGCCTAGCATTCATTAATTTAACTCATATTCTTATTTTAAACATGAATGAGATGCATGCATGAAAATAATTATTAAAATTTGTATATATTCGCCTGACATTGCATGTTCAAGAATGACAGACATGTGACGGGAGGATTGTTTAATCTGTCAAATCATGATCTGACTAGGCATTTATTTGTCTGCTTTATTATTTTGTGTTTATTTAAACACTTCGTTACACCCTGTGCAAGTGGCGAATCTATCACCAAAAGGCAATTTATTCCTATATAACACAGTTAATGCAATCTAGTGAAGCAATATTTGCATGAGAAATCATTTTCTCTGCTGGGAATCAAACCCATGATTCTCATGCAGGAGTCGCACAGCTAACATCTTTGCAATGGCGGTCGAATTGTTTTTAAATTCTAGAAAAAAAAATTACATCATGGGCAGTCTGCCTTTTATAATAATAATAATTAAAACTTCCTTGCACTCTGTGCAAGTGTCGAGTTTTTGTCATTTGTCAATTTATTCCAACTAACCAGTGTGCTCCTTGCGTGAGTATCCGCTATTTTGTCTCTAAAGTTGCATGTTGAGTTGCCATATATAAAAAAGGAACTCCCACATATTTAAGTATTTTAAACGTGGTAACATTAAAATTTTGAATACCGTCATCAGTAACTCTCCTTTTTCTCGACAAGGAAAAAAAATATCAGCTGAAAAATAAAATGAACGTTGCGCTTCTGTCATATGTCAATGGTGACCATGCTTTCAAAAATAAACTGGTTGACTGGTAAAAATTATCAAATGGAAATAAGCTCTCCAGTGTACAATAAACATATTATGTTTTGTTTAAATTATGTATAAAATAAAAATTAAAAAAACTCGAAAATCTACCGGCAGAATTTATCTGAAAATCTTCATTTTGGAGTAAAATTCGGTTTAGATATCAATTGTATTTACTTCCATGATTACCCTCTCCAAAAGTGAGGATTGTAATCGGTCTCCTTACAGAACGCTATGTGAGCGACAAAAAAGCATAGCACGGCCCCTGTGGATACGAAGGAAGGTATTTATTTATTAGTGCGACTGGCCCGAGAGAACGATAAATGAGAACTGACTTATGCCGTGATTGGTGGGGGTATATATAGGCTACCTCATATCCCCCACAGTACAAAGTTAACCTGATGGAGCACCCTAGGTTAGCAATCTCGACATCTTGGTTCAAAAATGACTTCCAACATTTCATTTTTCATTACTGCTCAACGGAGTGCCGAGTCTAAGGACTCCTGACTCCTTCATATTTCGTTACATGGATATATTAATTTTGGGAGTTATCTGAAGAGGTGGAATAATTGGGGAGACATAAGAGGGGAAATTTTCACTTTGAGGGAATGTGGGGTCATTTTGACTTCCAATGAGTGTGAACAGAAGATATGTATGTCATACAAGATAAAAAAAGATGTCATTAATAGAAAGAAAATTAACAAATTAAGATGGTCTGGCCGCTCGGAAAGAATGAATATGCCTGACGAAGAAAATATAGGTACAAACCTGACAGGAACGGAACTATCGCTCGGGGTCGTCCAACAAATACATCGTTTCTTTTTCTTCCAGTTGATCTATGATCTGTTTTATGGTAATTCAGTCCAGCTGTCTTATCCTCTAAGCCGGTGTGTCACACGGGTAAGAAAATTACAAACAATGAAAATAAACAATTTCAGTACAAAAAGAATAAAAAAAAAACGCAATTTATATATCCATTTCGTCTCTTTGAAATTTGTCACTTTATTCGATATTTTATGACAAATTTATAACATCTCAATACAGACGAAATTGGTATATTATAGAACCAGGAACTCAATGGACCTTCAGGGCTTAGGACCTGTCATCGGCTGGTCTACGTGATTATTTATGCGCTGCGCAACGTTCACCAATTATGCCTTCTTATTGAGTTCTCTATCAATCCTATTTTTGAAAGTTCTATATATTTTGATCGCGGAAATTTGTTTGAAAATAAAATAAACTTAAAACACCATCGCCATCTATGAGATGTCGAAATAACTCTTTTTTAACGCCATCTATTGAAAAATTGGTTTACAAACAACTAAAGCAACCGTCCTTATATACATGATAAAATTTATTTGAGTTTCGTTTAAAAATAATACTTGGTCATCCTACAGTTGGGAAGAAAATGTTCTCCTTTGTAAAGAGATTTATGAGCAGTACTGGCGTCATACATATAACCGCGAAAAACAAAACAATTGCACAAGGTAAGTCTTTTATTTGTTTATTTTTGTATTATTTAAAAACTTGAACGCATTCAATGCATGTTGTTTTACTCATAATGCATAACATTTAGCAGGTACCGATTCTTACTTATGTAAATATCCTTTTGTTTGTATACTAATTATTATTTTTTAAGTATAGTTTGGACACAGGTTTACAAAATGCACTTAGATTATTTCTAAAACTGAATTAAATTTTAATTAGCTAGATGATAGACGATAATCAAAACTATAGCAAAATATTTAGGTAGTAAATAATCCAACTGTCGATTTGTTCAAGATAATTTATTTCTATTAACACATCGACAATGTTTTTGGCCAAGATCAGCAATATTATGTATGGCCAGGTCTACATGTTTTTTCATGTTCTTTTTAAATTTGAAGTCAAAAAACACCAATTTAGAGGCTTTGCAGCATATATGTTATATTTATGGATGAACTCTGAATTATTCGGAATAGAACATTTAGTGTGTCTGTGTGTGTCCGTCTCCCCCTTATAACTTTTGATCAGCTTGATTCACAGAGCCTTAAATTTTGTAAAATATATAGAAAATTGAAGGCCTACAAAACCTTTATACTTACCTACTTGGAATTTCAAATTTTTGTATATCTTAAAAACCATAAAAGCTAGAACAATGATAATGTGTATAAATATTGACATTTTGTATAGTAGGTATAATAACTCTAACTTATTTTTATAAAAAAGGGTTTGTCAAACTTTTTTTATTGAGAAAAACATTTTTTTACAATTTAAGTGTTTAACTGCATTTATTTACAAATCTTTTTAAATTATGGAAAAACGTCGAAAATTCCAACTAGATCATTTAATTTTCTATAAAAGCAGTACATTATAGAAGTACATCTCAAACTTTTTTCAACAGTTAAAAAAATGAATTTCGTGACGATATGGTTTCATACAATTTGTATGGCAGTAAACACAATATCTACGGTGACTCTCGATAGTTTGATACTTAATCTCCCTACATACATACACACTATCAAGCTGTTTACATGTTCTTTTAGGAAAAAAGTACTGACCTCCACACTATCCTATCTTGGCATGCATGTTTTGTATAGAAAACAATAATTCAATAAATAGATTATAAGAATATGCTGTGTCCTTTTCCCAAATTCCTCAGTTCGAATAAATAGTATCTTTCGGAACTTTCATTCAGTCAACAGCTCTTTGGGTCTTAGCTTCTTTCTGGAATTTGTCGCCATAATCCTCTTTCCTGGAACGTACTTCTCTTTGGGAGCTTTCGATGAAGATTTTTTCCACTTTGCAGGAATACAAACGGATGTCGAGAGACATGGAAACTGAAACTGATCCCAGACTATTGGGGAGATGTTCTTCGCCGTCCAGCAGCGCCAGCACTGACCACTGCGTGGAAGAGTATGTTGCTGAAGTACCTTTTGCTGGTAAGTAATATTCTGTGTTTTTTTCTGACTCGAAATACCGAAAAAATGAAGAGCGGCTTCTGGAATTAATCGTATCAGGAGAATCAACAGTGGTTTTATTTAATGTGAGATATGTGAAAGTGTGAGTGCAAGCGAGACAGCATGAGTCACTGAGGTTATATAAAGAAGGTGTATTGTGCGACCGACATCTTTCTACTTACGGCTGTCAGTTCACCTATGTATATTACGTCCAATTCAGTACATTTTTGAACTAAAATAGGAACTTAAACTAAAATGTACAAAAATAGTGCACCGTAGATAATAAATTTGAACTCAAATTGTCTATGGCGCAGACTACGCATGCGTAGGTACTGCGCACTGTTAGGCCATGTTTATTTATGTCATGTCACCGCGATGTCGCCTAACCTAACATTTCAATTAATTATCTTTAATATTCTTTTGTTTTTATTTTCAACATAACGTTCTACGTGTAAATCATCCATTTTCGTTTGTTTCCGTACATAACTGGTGTTTTCATCTTAACTAAAATATCCCGGAATACTGTGAAAATAACTAAGTAGTACCTACCCTTCCAATTAAGTGTTAGAATATCAACTTGGACTAAGTGGAATAGAAACATTCCTATTTCAGCGTTATAGAATATCAACTTGGACTAAGCGGAATAGGAACGCACCTATTTTAGCCGGAACGTTCTTAAAAAGTTATAGAATCGGACGTATTATTATTTATTTATTTATTTACTTGTTCAGTGTAATAATTATTAAATTTATTTATTTATATTTGACTTAAGTACGTTTTAAATGTATTTCCCCACACTTGTTTGACGTATGGCCTCGTGTTTGAATTCATAATTCTTATGTAATTTTACTAGATTTGAAATGTTTTCTACAAACTCATACTTGCTAGTATTAAAAATGAAAAATGACATTTTTATGTGTCTGGCAAAACTCGTGTTTTTTAGCAGTGTTTTTACCTACTGGCAACTTCACCGATGCGTATCTAACAAAAATCACCGCCAGATATCGCTTGAATAGTTTCAACGGGTGTTGCGTTAAAAATTTAAGCCATTTTTACCGCCATTTTAAATTTTGAATCCGAAATTTATGAATTTTTTGTCGGACGAAATATAAATTCATTTCGGTTGTGTTGTTTATTTTTTAATCAACGAAAATTCTTTTGAATTTCGGGTTATTTTAAAAATACTCATACAGAAATAAATATTTCATACAGAAATAACGAACGATTTTCTGATAGTATCAATATGCTCATAGCTTGAATGTATTCAAATGAGCTTCTGAAGTCACACCTCTTATTTACATATACAGCCCAAATTATTTTTTTCTCTGTCCTTTATGTATCCATTCGTGTTTCATCTCACATAAATATAGTGCAACCATCGTTTGCCAAATTTTTCATATACTAGTTGCATGTAACACATGAGATCCAACCGTCGATAGCGATAGTATGTATAGTTGAAGAATATGTACCAAACTATAAACCCATAAATACAAATTATTGAATATTTTCAGACATATGTAGGTATGTATGTCAAGATAGGATAGTATGGAGGAAGTTCCTTTTTTCCTACCCAGAATATGAAAATAGCATGATGGTATGTATGTTTGGAGATGAAGTATCAAACTATTAAGTCTTCTTACATATTGTGTATAGGCGACTACCATACAAAATGTATGAAGCGATGTCGACACTAAATTCAATTTTTAATAAAATTGTTAAAAAAAAATTGAGATCTTCTACTACAATGTTAATATTTTTTATAGAAAATTAAATTATCTAGTTGGGGTGTTTCGGCTTTTTTCGATAATTGTATAAGTTTTGGAAATATAGGCAGTTAAACTCATAAATTTATCATAAAAAAAAAATTTTTCTTAATAAAAAATGTTTGAGAAACCCTGGAATTTTTTTGAAAAAAATTAATTTGAGATTTTTTATTTTTCTATGCTTGTACCAATTTTCAGCGTTCTAGCTTTTATGGTTTCTGAGATATATGGAAAAATAAAATAAAAATTAAAAAGTTGATAACCCCTGACTGAAACAAAAATTCAAAATTCTGAGTATAAAAGTTTTGTAGACCTGTAACTGTTTATATATTCTGAAATTTTGGGCTCTGTAAATTGAGCGGATCAAAAGTTATAAGGGGGTGACGGACACACACACACCGGAATGGGACACTTGACTGCGGCCACTTGGGTGCGGGACACTTGGGTGCGGGACACTTGGCTGCGAGACACTTGGCTGCGGGGGACATTTGGCTGCGGGACACTTGGGTGCGACGGACACTTGGGTGCGAGCCCACTTGGTTGCGAGTCCATTTGGTCGCGACGGACACTTGGGTGCGAGCCCACTTGGTCGCGAAATCAAAAATATTTTTTTCTGCTTAGGAATGAAATATTTCGTACTGATTTTTGTAATGCTCTTTATATTTATTTATTTATTTATTTTTATTTAAAGAACCACTTACAGCTAAAAAGTTACTATACATCGTTGTTTAATCAAATAAGGGCAAGCTACTACAAAACTGGTCAGCCAATTACAAGTGCCACATCCTGCATTAAATATCGGCCTACAAATCTATAAGAAAAGGAATATCAAAAAAGAATCTATATGAAAATAAAAAGATACAACAGAAACTATAATGTTTATTATTTTTATAAAATATACAGTTTTGTTCTTCTCAGTAAATATATTTTTTGTAAATATATCAGTAAATATATTTATATCAGTTAATCAGTAAATATATTTTTATATTTTTTGTTTTGTCGCCTATACACAATATGTTCGAAGACTTAATAGTTTGATACTTAATCTCTAAACATACATACATACCATCATGCTGTTTTCATATTCCGGGTAGGAAAAAAGGGACTAACCTCCATACTATCCTATCTTGACATACACAATAATAATAAACACTTCCTTGCACCATGCGCAAGTGGCGAGTTTATTGCCGTATGGCAATTTCTTCCAACTAACCAGTGTTTCCAGCCCAGAGAAGCAATATTTGCGTGAGAAATGAATTTAAGTATATTTGTCCTCTACTGGGTATCGAACCCAGGACGCCCGCACAGAAACCGAACGGCTTACCAACAGTGCCACGGCGGTCGGCATACATACCTACATGTTTTGTGTAGAAAACAAAATATCTTAAAAAAATTCAATAATTTCGATTTATTGGTTTATAGTTTGGTACTTACTTATTCTTCAACTATACAAGTATACATACTATCGCTATCGACAGTTGGATCTCATGTGTTACATGCAACTAGTGTGTATGAAAAATTCTCATATTTTTATAGTGTAAAAAATAATTTGGCTTAATAACCTTGTTTTTACTTTACAATTTCAAACATAAGTACAAATTGGAAGAAATTGCCACTAGGCAATAAGCCCGCCAGTGTACTAATTATAATTTCAAGAAGATTTAATAAATAAATAATTTTTTTATATTTTTAATGTCTGTATATAGGTACCTACTTGTATATCAACTACTTATATGATAAAGAGCATTACAAAAATCAGCACGAAAAACTTCAGCCCTAGGCAGAAAAAAAATATTTTTGAATTCGCGACCAAGTGGGCTCACACCTAAGTGTCCGTCGCGACCAAATGGACTCGCAACCAAGTGGGCTCGCACCCAAGTGTCCGTCGCAGCCAAGTGTCCCGCACCCAAGTGTCCCGCACCCAAGTGCCCACAGCCAAGTGTCCTAGACCGCACACACACACAGACACACACACACACACACACACACAGACACACGAAATGTTCTACTCCGAATTCTGAGTAAATCCGTGTATGGAACATATATGCTGCGAAGCCTCTAAGTTGGTGTTTTTTGACTTCAAAGTTGGAAAAGCCGTGAAAAAAGTAGACCTCTGCATACAATTCTCGCGTATCCTGGCTTGAAACATTGTCGATATGTTAAGAGAACAAAGTTCTTCTGAACAAATCGACAGTTGGACCACCTACATTTAATTTTTTATTTTGTCCGATTAATTTATTTACATAAAATAAATCAATTCTTTAATTTTTAGATAGGTTATTTTTTATATATGTACCTAAAATTTTTGTTTTTATTTTATTTCTTAGCACTTTTTTTCCCGTCACAGGCGAACATACAATAACTGAAACGAAATAAAATTGTATATTTTCCATTATTTACATGTATATTACAATAACAAAAATGTAACTATAAAACAAAAAAAGTAATAAATTAACTGAATAATATTTTTATTTATTTTTTTTGCTGTAATGTAGGTACCTACTTATGTATTTATTGATGAAATTCTTATCATCTGTGGACAAACATCATTTGTCTATTTTTTTTATTGTTTATTTCATATTTTTATTTTGTATATTTTATAAGACTGATTTGCTCTTTAAATAAATAAATAATTAGTTGCTTCACTTGAAAAAAAATTTTTTCCGTCCATCGAAATAGTTATCTTTAAATTTGTGGAGTTGCTGTGCCTATATGTTTTAAAATTGTTGTCATAAACATACATAAATTATAAAAATATAACTCCGTATTAGTAATAATAAGGAAATACGTGTATTTCTTACTTTATAATGATATGTATTATCGATGCGTTTTATGTGAATGCAATTATTATGACGATGTGCCTCGAATGATACTCATTATAATGACGATGTGCCTCGAATGATACTCTTAATTATGACGATATGCCTCGAATGATAGGTACTCATCATTATGACGATGTGCCTTGAATGATACTCTTAATTATGACGATATGCCTTGAATGATACTCATCATTATGATGATGTGCCTTTAATGATACTCATCATTATGATGATGTGCCTTGAATGATACTCATAATTATGACGATGTGCCTCGCACAAATAGCTTGTTCTGACCATCGATAGTAATAAAACTGAAAAAAAATCGTAATGCAATTTTAATTAAAATTCCTCAACAGGTATCACGTAGAAAGAGCATACTATGAGTTTAGTGACAATGTTTTTGTGTGTATGGTGTACCTATTATGAAAACTTTTGTCCTCTGGGAATCTTATATTTGTTTGAGAATCAAATAGAAATGTACATTGATTGTCAACCTTTCAAGAAGGAAAAAATAACACTTACTATAGTATGGAGAGCTTAGTGTTGACTACAACCCACTCGTTTGTTGACAAATGTTTGGGTATACACGCATGTGTCGTGATTTATTTTATAAGGTAATGCACATCCGCTCACTTGTCGCTGCTACCCTCACATTATGGGACATGCGTTGATGGTATACCTATACATATATTTATATTATTATTAATACTATTTTTTTTTAAATATGAATTTTAAATTTTTATTATCATATGAGTTTAATTAAGAATAATTGTCTGTAGACAAAACATCTGTAATGAATTATTCGTTTTCTTAACGTTAGAATTGATAGTCACCATATTTGGTTTTGGAAGGTAAACACGAGACACGTGGTAGGTTAGTTAGTCTTTGAATAAACATGATCCACGACTCCTAGTCAACATAGCGTGATCTATGAGCTGTGATCTATGCCCACCTACCTGGGTATGCCTGTAGATCCTAGATCCATATTAACGAACCTCAGTGGGATATCCCTCACTCTATCTCTATGATGTGTTGTTTGCTTCGTGGCATTCATTTATATCACATCTGGAGATATACATAATATTGTAGCACAACTCAGACAGAGGTATGTAACCGTGATTCGCGGACCATATTTTTATTTTTCAGTTTGATTAATACTTTATACACCTATCCAAAGGGGATATAGTGGGGAGATGAATCGGTTGTTTTTTAATTGCAGATTATCAACAAGTATCATACAGAGATTGTATTCTGAAAGTTTCATCACAATGCATCTGTGTGTGTGCTATGTGCTATCTACTATGTGTTATGTACGGCGTGTTTATTCTACTTTAGCGTTTATAAACTAAAGTATTCATTCGATTTTTTTTTAATTTTGTAAATTTTTTATATCTAATTGAAGGATATCTGATTAATGCTTCTGATTTTTATTTTCAAATCGCTAAAATGCACATCAATTTCATAAAATGGTATTGAATAATTGCCAAGGTTATCATAGTAAAATGTATAAATCAAAAATATATAACAAACTTATTTCATGAAAATGCTGAAAATTTTCCATGCGAAATTTCCATATAAAATTTTGAATACTTTGTGGAGTGACATGGTAGTGAGGAGTATACATAGTGTTTCGCAATTTTTATCGTGATGTTTTTGTGCGAATGGCGTTATAATTACATATGAAGCTTTGTGTCACATGTATTAAATGTGTGTCTTTGTGTCGGATATAGCGTCGTCTAACTTGTTTCGTATTCTCAAAAAAAAATCTAAAGAAGGAATATTTATCCCTGAACACCTGATCCTGATTTCATCTCACTGTCCTTACCCTATCCTTTTTTTGTTATGAAGTATTTTCAGTTTTTTTTGTTTTAATTGTATCTTAGTGTTATATATATTTTCTTTGATTTTCTTGATTTTATTCTTTTGTTGTTTGTTTTGTCATACCTTGTAATCTGGTTGGTTGAAAGAAATTGCCCAATGGCAATAATCCCGCCAGTGTACAATATATTATGTACAGAAAGATAAATAAATCTTTGTTTTTCTGTGCTTGATTAGATTGACTTTGAACAAAAATAGATGCTATTGTTCAATATTATTTAACAGTTCTTCATTGGCATCTTTATAACAAACATCACCATAGTCAAGTAATGGAAGATGTTTTAATATTGAATTTCAACTATTTCAGCAGTTGTATCACCCCTGATATTCAAATCTTCGTGTTTGTATTTTGTTTCATAACTTGATTTGCAATATGCTCTCGGTAAGTCAATTTCTGTCATACATATTGGTAGCAGTGTTTACGCAGAGTCCTAAAATTGGGCTTACAAATACATCCAACCATCGATGCAGTGTCTACGTTTAGTATAATCTGCATAAAAGGTGTAATATCCAGATTTCTCATCATATTTTAAGTCCTCACTCGTCGCGTCTCAGATTGTGTTACAATATCTAATGATCTGCACATGTTTCAATCTAAACATTTCCATGCTTATATATTTGACCATATTAGCTTTTGTTAATTTCCCATGATATATCATCACATTCAGCTAAGGCAAGTTCTGAAGTAATTTCGCTCTAACTTGTTTTTTTTTTTCAAAATGTAATAAAATAATTATTCCACAATCTAGCATAAGATTTAATAAGATTTAGAACTTGGGCAAGACTTCTTCTGCTTGTTATATTGTCTAAAATGACTTGCTATTTAGAATTTGCTGCCTCATATTTCAGCTAGACACAGAATACAATTCTACCTCTAGAGATACACAAGCTATGTTAATCAGTTTGAAAAATCCAAAAAATTGGAGAGGATTTGAAATCATCAAATTCCACTGAATTACTTATTAATATGTTCCCGTTGAGTTATTGAGTCGAGTTTGTGTGAGTGCAGAGTAAACGATGGAACATTAGACCATATTATATTTTTTGGAAACGCTTACCTACCTAAAATTTTATACGGATATGATTCGAATAAAAACGCCAATGCCAGTAAATGTGATGTCGCTTTTGGCTTTCAATTCCAAGGATATATACGTCTTAATTGTTAAAATTATACAAAAATAACTTAATAAAGTTAAAATAAAGAGTTTTCATAATCTTCTTCTTCTTCTTCGATGGCGCTACAGCCCAAGTCAAGCCTTGGCCTCCTTCTACTTCTGCCTCCAACTCCGTCTGTCCTCAGCTGCCGTACTCCAGTTCGTAACGCTTAAGAGCTGTACTGCATCCCTCCTCACCTCGTCCTCCCATCGCAACCTGGGTTTTCCTATTTTCCTTCTTCCTCCTGGATGACCAGTCATAATTCTCTTGGGAATTCGCATATTTGGTATTCTCTGAACATGTCCAACCCATCTCAATCTCGATAGTCTTATATATGTTGCGATACTGGGTGATTCATATATTCTGTACAGTTCATCGTTTCGCCTTATACGCCACTCTTCCCCATCCTTCACTGGTCCACATATGCGGCGGAGAACAAACTTTTTTCTCAAATATGTCCAAAGCTTCAGCAGATTTTATTATAAGTGTCAAAGTGTCGCACCCGTATGTAACTGTTTTCATAATCTACACACATAAAACATAAAATTTATAAAAAATCATTTTCGCCCTTGTGATTCTCGTTTTCACTTTCCACTATCATTTCCCTCCATCACAAAGTCAGTTGTCATCCGATCTGACGAAGAAGCAATCAGTTGTTTTATGGTTTCAATAAATAATTTGTATTAATTTAAGTCGTTTAAAAAAAGCTTAAAATTGGTGAAACCATACATCTACACTATTCCATAATCGTGGAGAAAAATAAATCCCTTCTCGGATGCGAGGAACTGCTTAACATCCTAATCTCGACGACTTTAAAATTGATAAGATTAGTTTTATAAGTACCCATATATCTAGATACTTTAAACAATGGAGTCATTTTGTTAATCATATTTGATATGATAATATATTTGGTTAATAACAATATCTTGTTATAATAACAAGGTTTAACCGAAGAGGAAGTTGTCCATACAAATAGTGATGAGCAAGTCGTAGTGATTACAAGACTGCATGTATAATTGCAGACTAAAGCTTGCAAGAACGATACTTTATTTATACATATACGTCATTAAAAATAGATAACTGCTGCCCAACTAGGTATGCCTGTTCTAGGGCTAGCAGTGTCCCTACATATTATTATAATATTTCACAGAAGAAAGGGACATACAGGTTGCTTTTACATTTAAACAAATAACTGTTTCATACATATTTTTTAGACATTTTTATTGACAACTCAATAGAGACGAAGTTGGACGAAGAGCCGGGAAATCAAGGCACCTAAAGGGCATACGACTTGTCATCGACTGGTTTACGTGATCACTTTATGCGCTTGCGCAACGTTCACTAATTATGCCTCTTTATTGGAAAAATCCAATATTTGCGAATATAAGCAACTTTAAAAATATTCGATTTATTTCATATATCTAAAAAGGTGATTAATCATGGTATGTATATACATGTTGTTATCTTGCAATTTTTATATAGTATTTGCACAAATCAGGGGGCAAAGCTGGTTAACCGGCGGAATCGAAACCATCCATGTTTACCCATATCATATAACATCTTAAGGTGTTATAAAACTCAATGAGAGATGGGTCGATGGCAGAGCGGTTAGCGCGCTGGGCTAGTAATCCAGTGGTCGCGAGTTCGAATCCTGCCTCGACCGATTTCGTTCACCTATAGCCCAAGCATTTATGTTTATGTAAGACGACCGCTTGTTATTCAAATTTTGTAGTCCCATGAACAAAAACCGTCTGGAAGTGGATACTGCTGAGTGCATCGAAAAAGTCGCTACGTGGATGTCTCATAACAAGCTAAAATTAAACCCAACAAAAACAGAGTTTATGTGGGTAGCTTCACCACGGCGACAGCACCTCATTGAAAGTACTCCTATTAACATCAACGGAGAAAAACTCTTGCCGTCTGCAAGTGTCAAGTTTTTGGGTGTACACTTAGACAATAAGTTGTCTCTTGACCTGCAAATCTCTAAAACAGTCAGTTCATGCTTTTTCCAACTAAGACAACTGAAAAACATTCGTCGAAGCCTGCCCAAAAATGAGACAAAAACACTTATAAATGCTTTCGTTGTGTCTCGGCTAGATTACTGTAATGGCATCTATGATGGATTGCCAAAGTATCAGCTCGATAGATTACAGATGGTGTTTCATGCAGCGGCAAGGCTCATTTATGGACTAATAGATGAAAAACGATGGAAAAACGATGTCACATAACTCCCCTACTTAACGAATTGCATTGGTTGAAGTGTCCAGAGCGAGTTGACTACAAAATCTGCTTAACGGTGTTTAATGCTTTAAATAACCTAGCACCACAATACATACAAGAGCTGTGTCAGAGAAAAGATCTCTCTGGGAGGCATCTCACACTTAGGTCTTCTGGATCACAGAGTACCAACTCCCTAAAGGAGTTGGACAGAGCCAATAAAGCGGCTTACTATGATCGATGCTTTGGTGTGAGTGGTCCTATAAAGTGGAATAAATTGCCTCTAGATGTCCGCAGTGCAAATAGTAAGAGTACTTTCTCTAAAGGACTGAAAACAGTTTTGTTTCGTAGAGCAATATAATATCTATCTAAATAACAGCGCCCTTGGAATGATCTTGAATCATTAAACGTATTATTATTATTATTATTTATTGAAAGAAGAGTTATGGCAGGAAACAGAGTGAATGGAGCACTTAGACCAGTTATGAATGATCGCAACATATCAAAAGATGCTAAAGTTGCCATTCATAACGCAATCGTAGTGCCAACCCTGACGTATGCAAGTGAGACCTGGACATGGCAGAAGTCGCACGAAAGCAGAATAAATGCAGTTGAAATGAGATCGCTTAGAAGAATTTGTAACAGAACGATGTATGACAGAGTTCGAAATGATGATACAAGGAAGGAATGTAAGATGAAGAAAGATGTAATTAACAGAATGAAAGTTAACACATTGAGATGGTTTGGCCACTTGGAGAGAATGAATGAAGAACGCCTGACGAAGAAAATAAACAAAGCTGACAGGAATGGAATAAGAGGTCGGGGGCGCCCAAGAAAAGGATGGCACGACCATGTCAACGATATTCTGAAAGATGGAAATGTAAGAATCGTGAACAGACGAACGTGTATAAGACGATGTATGAATGTTGATGAGACGATGAATGTGTGTCAAGATAGAAAAATGTGGCGTTCGGTTCTCTCTGCCTACCCCGTGAGGGACATGGCGTGATGGTATGTATGTATGTATATTCTTTAAACTGCAATGCCCCACTAGGTAAAAAACCTGTGCCGGGGCTAAAGCATTTTGAAATAATGATACTTTTAACAGTGAATGTCAACTAACAAAACATACACAAAAATAACATTCCAAATATAAATAGCATACAATGACAAAATTAGAAATAACATTAAAAATAAATAGGTACTTAAAAAAATGCATTACAAATTGGAAGAAAAAAACAATAATCAACGAATACCTATTCAAAAGTAGAAACAGAACATATTAAACAAAATAACAAAAATCAAACTTAAAGGCAGTTTGATTTTTGCACATCATTACTCTCTAGAATGTGCAAAAGTGTTGTTAGGTTAAGTTGCTCGAAAAGCAATTCAAAATAAAGACCAGTGCCAAGACTGGATACTGGATCCAATATTTGCCCGTCACTATACAAAATCACAATACATACATCAGTTCCCGTATTATTTTTCTGAATAATTGGTTATCCCAAAGGAAGATCTCGGCTGGGATTCGAACCATAGCCCGTGAAGTTAACTTCTATTGTTGTCTGGAAGAACAATATTATTATTATCATATTGAATCTATAACTAACTGCTTCTGGGTAATTTTATCAGGTCATCGTATGTCGATAGATCGAGAACTATATTTAGACAACAGAAGTTAATAATAATAATAATAATAAGTCATTTGTATAGCGCCGTTTAATGATTCGAGATCATACCAAGGGCGCTGATAGTCTAATGTTGTGTTGCTCTTTGAAACAAAGCTAAAATCAGATATTTGACATAGTACCTGTAAGTTTCCCGGTAATTAATATAAAAACATTCCTGGAACATTTATTTTACCAATGTTTAATTGACTTGCAGTCTTTCGCACGACATTAGAGGAAGCCGCTAATTAATAGGTACAGAGTGTTAAATTTGAACTACGCATCATATTTATGTAATGATGAATTTGCCCTTGACGTTGTTAGGTCATACGATTAGTTATGATTAAATTGCTAGACTCATCAACATTATAATATGGAGCAAGTAGGTAGGTACTCAGTACATAATACACTGTAGTTTCGTCAGATGACTGGGATAATTCTTTTTAGCACCATTGGTATAATTACATTGTTTGCGGTCAATTTATTTCGTTGGTTGTAGGTACATTATGAGTGATGTGTCAACATAATATGTAATTACAATTCGTTCTGATACTTGTATGATGTATGAATTCAGAGCTTGACATATAATAAAACAATAGTTTTAGTTTCACTGAACTAGTGTTTTGTTCTATGACATTGTATATGTAGTTGCATTTTGCAAAAACGTCGTTGATATAATTTGCATAGTGTCTACAAAATAACGATTCGTTCTGATAATAGTCTATGAATTCAGAGGTTGATATTAACATAGAATATAATATAAAACTAATTTTAGTTTCACTATTACCTTAAATTAGTGTTTTATTCTGTTTTTATATATTACAACACAAAAATACACCAATTAAAGCAATATAATCCAACTGTCGATTTGTTCAGGAGAACTTTGTTCTCTTAACATATCGACAATGTATCAAGCCAGGATACGCGAGAATTGTATGCAGAGGTCTACTTTTTTCACGGCTTTTCCAACTTTGAAGTCAAAAAACACCAACTTAGAGGCTTCGCAGCATATATGTTCCATACACGGATTTACTCAGAATTCGGAGTAGAACATTTCGTGTGTCTGTGTGTCCGTCCCCCCTTATAACTTTTGATCCGCTCAATTTACAGAGCCCAAAATTTAAGAATATATAAACAGTTATAGGCTTACAAAACTTTTATACTCAGAATTTCGAATTTTTGTTTAAATCAGGGGTTATCAACTTTTGAATTTTTACTTTATTTTTCCATATATCTCAGAAACCATAAAAGCTAGGACGCTGAAAATTTGTACAAATATAGAAAAATACAAAATCTCAAATTGGTTTATTCAAAAAAATTCCAGGGTTTCTCAAACATTTTTTATTAAGAAAAATATTTTTTCTATTATAAATTTATGAGTTTAACTGCCTATATTTCCAAAACTTTTACAATTATTGAAAAAAGCCGAAACACCCCAACTAGATAATTTAATTTTCTATAAAAAATATTTAAATTGTAGTAGAAGATCTCAATTTTTTTTTAACCTTTTTTTTAAAAATTGAATTTAGTGACGACATCGCTTCATACATTTTGTTTCGCTTCATACACAATATGTAAGAAGACTTAATAGTTTGATACTTCATCTCCAAACATACATACATACCATCATGCTATTTTCATATTCTGGGTAGGAAAAAAGTATCTTCCTCCATACTATCCTATCTTGACATACATACCTACATATGTTGTTTAGAAAACAAAATATCTGAAAATATTCAATAATTTGTATTTATGGGTTTATAGTTTGGTACATATTCTTCAACTTTACATACTATCGCTATCGACAGTTGGATCTCATGTGTTACATGCAACTAGTATTATATACACAAAATATAATCTTATACAATATCGCCTCCATCTTAAAGCTGACAAAGCTTGTGTATTACTTATATGTCATCATGAGGTATTACCAAAAGTATTGTCTGTCAACAAACTAATAGTTTCTATTTGCAATAACCACGTTCTTAAAAGTTAAAAGTGTCTACAAAATCTGTGGATTCATAGTACTTGTCAGATTAATATTCATTACCATAGATTTTTATTAAAATATACTAGATGTATACTCCATGCAAAAAGTGAGTCATGGAATATCGCTCGTTTGACGTTTTTGGTCGGCAACATATTTCAGTTCCTTACATTTCAACACATCCTTGATAACTGTTGTCTAAACCTTAATAATCAAAATGTTTTTTTAGACAAATAAATTCGAAAACAATTCACATTAGTCGTTATTCTCTATAGAAAAACGATGTGGTCTGGAACCAAAACGTCAGAAATCCCCCGGAAAAATGACTCACCTCGATTCATACAAAATTTGCTAACTACGACATCTAGTATATTATTTATTTATTTATTTAGTTGCTTCTCGGGCAACTAACAGGTACTATGTTAAATATTAATTTAACACGCACCCAATAACAAGTTGCCACATTCTGGAGACTTACGATATTAATCGTCTCACAGATCCAGACTGAAAACACAATTAAAAACTGTGTCTCCACGGGAATCGATCCCGGGACCCTTGGATCAGCAGTCAGATACCCATAAAAAAAAATCTATGATTTAAACTGTAAGATCGTAGTTTTTCTATCAGCATAACAATAATCTCGTTTGTATATGTTTCGATGTATCTACAAACGTCCAAATACCTACTTAGTTTCTAAGCTTGTCTGTGGATTTAGAGTAAGTAACTAAGTATATCCCAATTTTCATTGCTTCTTGTATAGATACAACATATCAAATACTTCTATCTGTCCGAGGACAGACAGCTTTAGAGGAAATACCTGTTCTAATAGCTAGTCAGTTTTATAGAAAAAAAACGTTAAACTGATCCTTTTTCAGAATTGCAATAATCTCGATCGTATAATTTGCGATGTGTCTACAAAATTATACGTTGTTCTGAAGATTGTCTATGTTTTCATAGAAGCTAAATGTACACATATTTTTTTATTACAATATACTAGATGTCGTAGTTAGCAAATTTTGTATGAATCGAAGTGAGGCATTTTTCCACAGGATTTTTGACGTTTTGGTTGGCAGACCACATCGTTTTTCTATAGAGAATAACGACTAATGTGAATTGTTTTCGGATTTATTTGTCGAAAAAACACTTTGTTTGTTAAGATTTAGAGAACAGTTATCTAAGATGTGTTGAAATGTAAGGAAAACTGAAATATGTTGCCAACCAAAACGTCAAACGCGCGATATTCCATGACTCACTTTTTGCATGGAGCACTATATCTACATAGTATATTATAATAAAAATCCATGAATGTACATGGTTGTTTTAATAATCACTTTTAACGATAAAACTTGTCGAATTCTTCAACTTGTCGAGCTGTGATAAATTTTTCCGTAAATACGCTCAGGCGAGTCGGTCGAGTCGGTCAATCCAAGCCTGTTAAAACATAATAGTATTATTTTTGCTGTAGTTTCTTTAAATTCGTTCATTCATACCGTCACCAGCGACCGTAACCGTAACCAGCGACAGGTGTGTGGCTATGCACAGCCTTATAAAACGAAGCACGACACCTGCGTGTATCTGCACACATTATAATCGTCTCACTAAATAGGAAACATTCCGAATGGGTGTTGAATCTCATTGTTATTGTTGCCTGTTGTATTTTCGATTACCCGGCTCTTAAGTGACACCCGAAAACGATAATAATATAAGCAATGGAAGCACTATTCTAAGCCGTTGCCTCATAGTAAATTCGTTCGAATTTATAATTTAACTATCCGATTTTTTTGTATTAAAGAGATTACGTAAAGAGATTATCTTTTATATAGTTTATTTAAAAATAAGTAGATGTATAATATTATTTACCAACAAACTGTTGATTATGTACAGTTAAAACTCGAAACTGTTTTTATTACATAACAAATTTATTATAATCACATTATATTTGACATTTCCTAGACAGAAAATCCATTCTCATTAATTTTCTCATTTGCATCGCGGAGGGACTGCGAGAAAAAATAAACAATCTCAGCTGAAACAATGCAAAAAAAAAATAAAAATCAACTACTTCATAAAAAAGATCAAATTATTCACAAAGTAATAACACTAATCCAATACAATATTAAAACTTTTCGATGACATTGTTAATTTTAAACACGCATTAACATATTAATATTTTTGTTTGTAACTGCAGCTTAATTCTATAACAATGAAGGTGTCGTTTATTAAAATGTCAAAGCCACTCGATGAAGGGAATAATTAAGTACGTGGTTGAGTAGTACATTTTCACTCGCACGCCTAATTTACCAGTCTCACAGGTAATCTTTTTAATGAGTGCGGACCTGGCGTATGGTCGGTTAGTTCGACTGTGCATTATCTAGTCAGCTGTAAGCCATGTTCGAGATTTGACTTGGTTCGTTCGATTTGTTTTGCCGCGCTTTTGTGAGTGTTCCTTTTACGAAAATCGCGCCCAATTCCAATAAGTTCGGATTTTAAAATGTTCCATACTTAAAAGTGATGTGATTTCCATGTTTTTATCTGTGGTTTAAGTGGTAAATTTCTGACGCATTTTGACAAAAATTTATTTTTAAAATTTTAATAAGATAGTCTTGTGAAATGTCATAATATATGAAAAATTCATCGTTAAGTGAAAATAGTGTTAGTTTATGAATTAGTATATATTTTATGCATTATTTTCGTATTAATTCGACGAAAATATCAAATGATTTAAATGAAATATGATGGACTCAAATTCTCGTTTCATAAAAAAGCATTTTTTTGACAGATTGTGTAAATCACAGGTATAAATAATAATGCACCCGAAAACTTCAGCAGAGACAGGTAAAAATATTACGATTTTAAAGGTATTTGTGCAAAGCAAAATGATTCTTTTGATATTGTTCAAACTGTAGTGTTGCGTTGAAGATTTGTGTTCAAAATCGCGTATCAAATACGCGTCTTCAGGGATGATTTTTTTTTATATTTAAACACATGTCGTGTCATTTTTTTGTGTGTTGCCAGAGTAGGTGGGTAGTTTGTTTATCTTGGCTTCTTTATTTGTCCTGAGGGATTTTGTTTACATCCTTTGTTTATAAAAGATGTTTTCAAATCCGTTTCGAAATGGTAATATGTGTTCTTATGTCCACAGCGACACACAATAGTAAAAGTGAAATATATAGAATGGATTGTTCTTCTTTCTCGTTTCTTATCCTGTCATAATATCTGTTTTTCAAGAGTTTCACTTTATCCGAAATCTAACTGTTGCTCTGTATATTATGTACCTACCTACAACTGTTTTGCTGGTAAAAATTGAATTTATAGTCTAACATTATGGCATATTATTCCACAAAGTGAGGCTACCAACAACAGGTGTGCGGGTGTGCATTGATTTATAAAATGAAGCACGATACATGCGTCAAACCTAAAAGGGCGCTACATTCAAAATGGGTGGTGAACCTCTTTGCTACATGAAAAATTTGTATTTTTCATATAATATAAGAAAAGGCTAAAGCAAAAATATTTATCTGACAATACCTGATTATATATTCCTCTCCTCTTCCTTTCCTTATCCTTTAGTTTTCCTATCATTGGTTTGAATTTTTCTTATATAATAATTCTTCTTTGTTTTTTTATTAATTTTCTTCTGCTTCTTTCTTCTTCTTCTTTAACCTTAGCGCTTTTGTCATCTTTGTTTATTTTTGTAATGTGATTAAATTATTGCCATAGTACACACTGTTTTGTATATTTAACATTAACTCTGGTTGGTTGGAAGAAATTGCCATTAGGCAATAAGTAAGCTCGCCGTGTACTAATTATATGTACAGAAAGATTCAAATACTTAAATAAATAATCACGCCTTCAGATTTGTATCGACAATTGTAGTCACTACAGAAGTCTATATATAAATTGAATAGCTATGGTGATAGAACGCAACCTTGCCATTGATTCGTTGTATCGTATCTAAATGAACGAAGAAAAAATGTAAGATATGTATGAAATAATATTGACATCTGGGTTGACAATGCACTCTATATCAAGGCCTGGGGTTGTCGACCTGATGTTTTATGCATCTTCTGATGCAGGTAGATTATACTTTTTAACCACTATAGGATGCAAATGTGCGTGGCGTATGCGCAGGGCTGGTCAAGTTGTAGGTTCGCTAGAAACAATCCAGTACAGACGTTGTTATTTGTTTATAATTACATACCATGTCCCTCGCAGAGATAAGCAGAGAGAACCGAACGCCAAATTTTCTATCTTCACACGTATCCATCGCTTCATCAAAATTAATGCGTTTTGTCATACACATTCAAGCTTCTTTCTTAGACAGTCGCGACCTCTTATTACTTACGTCCATTTCTTCTCAATGGTTACTTCTTTCTAAATGGAAGCCTCCAAGCTTGCAGCACGTGTTTCACCGACTGCTCACAATCACAGTCGGGAGATTATCCAATGTTGACTTCATAAAGTCATGGAGTCAGTGTTGGTTTCTTACCTTTTCCCTACCTCCAGAGTTGGTAGTTGCAGCAGCCCTGCTCCATTCTTATTCTGTTTAGCTGTACCCAGACCATCCGTGGCAGGTCAAAACCAGGTACCTACTTGGGTATCAGGAGTTTGTTTTGAGTATTTTCCGTAGGACATCTTTCCCTTCAGATACCTTCCAAATTGTCTTTTAAGTAGGAGATTCTTTTTCCTTCAGCCACCTCTCCATTGCTGTATGTGGGCCTCTTTTAAGTAGGTACTTCCATTCTTTTTTTTAGTCTTTGGACCCATCTCCTTATAGTAGATTAGAGGACCTCAATTTGGCGATATGGCAACATTATTCAGTTTATTTTACTAACTGACAATCGTTTTTGGAGCTATCTCCTTATATGAGATTAGAGGAACTTTATTTGGCAATATGGCAACATTATTCAGTTTTTTTTACTAACTGACATACGTTTTTGGAGCTATCTCCTTATATGAGATTAGAGGAACTTAATTTGGCAATATAGCAATATTATTCAGTTTATTTTACTAACAACTGACAATAGTTTTTGGAGCCATCACCTTATATGAGATTAGAGGAACTTAATTTGGCAATATGGTAATATTATTCAGTTTATTTGACTGACTGACATTAGTTTTTGGACCCATATATTTATATGAGATAAGAGGAACTTAATTTGGCAATATGGTAATATTATTCAGTTTATTTGACTGACTAACATTCGTTTTTGGACCCATATCTTTATATGAGATAAGAGACACTTAATTTGGCAATATGGCAACATTATTCAGTTTATTTGACTGACTGACATTCGTTTTTGGACTCATATATTTATATGAGATAAGAGGAACTTAATTTGGCAATATGGCAGCATTATTCAGTTTATTTGACTCTATGACATTCGAACCAACATTACCATGACTATAATTAGGAGATTTTAGTGTTGGCCGCAACCCACTTGTTATACGACTTATTTAATGGAGGGGATGAAGTACTTAACTGACGATAATTTCGATCGAGGGCTTAAATATTTCAGAACCGGTCCTGTATAGTTGGCATTGATATGCAGTTTTTCATCTTACGATTATGCTGTCATCTTATTTGTAATTTTATAAGCAATAAATCTGCATTACGTCGTGCAACATTATAATTTTGCGTGCCCCTTTTAAAATGTTGCACTGACCAGGGGAAGTCAACCGTAGATCTTTACTTAATTTTTTTTCAAATATTCATTATTTTTTTTAATATTTCGTCGACGGAAAATTAATGATAATTCTTCTAACTATGGTTTAAGGTTTAATAAAACTGGTTTTCCATTCTCCCTTCCGCGATGCCGAACTCCGGGTAATTCATTTATTTAAAAATTCGTATAGGTAGGTTCGTACAAATCAAACATGTACATTTCATTGAGGAGACACTCGCGTGTGGGGATGCACGCACGTGTCGTGCCTCCTTTTATAAGGTACATCCGCACACCCGTCGCTGGCTCCCCTACATTGTGGGATATGCCGTCAGTGTCGTGGCGGTATGAATGAAGAAATTGATGTGTAGAGATCAATAAGTATACTAGTGCGGGTGACAGCACGACTACAAATCTATGGTAACTAAAGTCAGGGCAAAAATGAAAAAGGAACAAACTCCTTTTGAAGTTTAGTTATTTTTTTAGTCAGCAGTTTCTTCACAATTTTACACATATAATTTTTTTTACATATATATCGTTTATATAATACCGCTTTTTATGTCTTTTTTGTTTTCGAATTGCAAAGTAATTTACCGAGGTTGTTATTTGTGTAAAAGGCTGGTTTTATTGTTGTAGAAAGGTTTTTTGTTATTTTTGTAGATAATTTATCTATGTACAAAAATTTTCTCCATTTTTGATTTTCTTTATTATTAATTGTTGCAAAGTATTTGCACCATTATTATTGTAATCATGGACTACCTACCGCAAAGTTACCGTCAAATACATCAATGTTAACTAAGTTTGTTTAGCTTAGCTCGCATAGCTCATTTTTCATACTAGCTCACATAGTTTGCGGTCTGCACACTTGTAAGGAAAACGACCTCAGCTATGCGAGCTAAGCTAAACTAACTTAGCTTAGCTTTTGGTCTGTAACTGGCTTTATAGTCTCGCGTTCCAATTCAACCAATTATTTAGTTTTAAATGAAACGTCCATATTTGTGTGGCTCAGTGGCAGATCGGATGTCGCGATTAGTAAGCTAGTAGCGAGTTCGAATCCCACATACCCTGCCTTAACCGATTTCGTTCACCTACGGCACAAGCATTTATGCTTTTACGCAAGCATTTACAGTACAGTACAAGCATTTATACTTTTACACAGGCATTTACATTTTAACTCTGAACAATATTCTCATTTTTGTTTGATTTCCAAGTGTCTACTTTTGACCCGAACCATTTTTTTCCATCGTTGCTTAGTTGGTTGGATATCTGACTGCTGAGCTAAGGGTCCCGAGTTCGATTTCCGGAGGAGATATAGTTTTTAATTGTGTTTTCAGTCCGGATCTGTGAGATGCCAAATTCTCCAGAATGTGGCAACTTGTTATTGGGTGCGTATTGAATTAAAATTTGAAATAATACCTGTTAGTTGTCCGAGAAACAATCCATAAATAAAATAAAATAATCAACTAATTAAGAAATCTAATTTATCAAAAAATGATTGTCGGTAATCTCTCTACCGTGCGTCTTTTAAGTGTAAGAAGTAAACGCTCCTCGTTGCGGGCGGAGCAAGCTTGTCGATGTGTTCCCAACACAATATTGAAAATAATTACACACCTTCTCTAAATTGTTACCTGGAAGTTCAAAATACTTTGCAGACCGTAAGGATTCCTAGAAGGGTCATGCATCTGGAATGTTTTGAATATTGGAGTATGTACTTACATATTTACACTTAAACTCACCTTTGCAAATTAACATTTTAATATTATTATTCATTCATTCATACCATTACGGTATATACGACAGTACGGGGTAACCAGCGACAGGTGTGCATTATTACCTCATAAAAACCTCATAGAAACGCCGCTCGAAAGCGTTCAGTGAGATTGGTGTGAAAAACGACATAATCTGCAACTTCAGGTACATTCGACGCCCGAGGTCGAGCGTTAAATCTAAACACAGCCTACTGTCGCTCCTGGCGAAGGTTAACGACCAAACCAATCTCATCCCGATCCTGCGCCAACCTAATTAGTGACGCCGCATCCGGAATCCTGAACTAAGCACTGCCTGAGATTTTTAAGCCACTATATTCTTTTATGTTTTTTTCTATGTTTCCCTCCACTATAAGTTGTAGAATAGCATATTTATCACCGTGGAATATTTATTTATTTATTTATTTAATATACAGAGACACCAACAGAACACTGCACAACACAAATAAAGAAATCATGATACAAAAACATAAGAATCTCCAGTGCTCCAATAACAGGTATCTCCCGCATGGCTATTCTGCATAGTTGTGAATATGTGGCCAAAGTGTGCGCCTTTCAATTTAAGGGGGGGACTGCTGCTAATGCACCTATTTTTCAATTTGATATAACATAATTATTTCTTATCAAATCGTTTTGAAAAAAATAATTTAGATAGTTTGGATATTAATAAACAAAAATATACCTTAACTTTTTCATAATGTTCTGTATAAATTCTTGTAGAAAAATAATGGCATACCCCGATTTTCAACGTTTATCATATATTTTTAATAAACTATAAGGCGTAGAGTAACATATTTTTTTTTAAATTAAAGAAGACTAAAATATATAGAAAAATATGATGTGACGTTGCATTAATGCTTCAGGTTTAGTAAATAAACCTAAAAAACATTTATTTTCCATTCAGCGTCATTGCGTAATAAAAGTTTTTTTGGTTTATTTACTTAACCTGATGCGTTAATGCAACGTCATATCATATTTTTCCAGGTATTTTGTTCTTCATTAATTTATAAAAAAAAATATTGTTCTATACCTTATATTTTTTTAGAAATTTAAGATAAATGTCAAAAATCGGGGTATGCTTATTATTTTCTTACAAGAATATATACAGAAAATAATCAAAAAGTTAAGATATATTTCTCTTTATTAATATCCAAACTAACTATGTAGGTTATTTTTTTCAAAATGATTCGTTAAGTAATAATGATGATATATCAAATTGAAAAAATAGGTACGTTGGCAGCAGTCACCCTCTTAACACGATTTTCTTTCGTTTTTCCTTTTTATTTTCCTCTTCCCTTTATTTCCCGTCACCGGCAAACATGCAATATTTTTTTAATAACATTTTAATTTGTTCTAATAATGTTTTTATATATTTTGATTATGTTCTTTCTTATTTAGCGTTGTAATGTGTGTGCTTATATATATTGAGATTGTCATCTGTGGACAAATGTAATTGGTCTGTTTTTTGTTTATTTTATATTGTAAGTATTCCTTTTGTATATTTTATAAGACTGTGTTTGTCCCTTGAATAAATAAATAAATAAATAAACACACACTTCCAGACTTCATCTTGTCCTCTGTCATTGCTACATCCAAGTTTTACTTTCATACAAAGTTGCCACCACAACGATTTCACAATTCAAATAAATAATAAATACTTACATAAAATGCTTTGTGTATTGTTCAATCAACTTTGTTATGAATTATTCATTAAAACATGGCGTTCCCTTTCGATTGGAACACAGATCAATCAGAAATCTATAGAAACATAAAGTTCGTTGACTCTTTTAGGTTAGGTTGGATAATGATCTCTCATACAATGAAAATAATATATCGGCTGATCTCCCCTTTGATCTTCATCAATTAATCAATTTCGTCCTTAATCATCAGTTAGTTTAATGATCAACCAATGATCGTAAATCAATTGATTTATATTACTCCGAAGATAACTGGATCTTGATGGTTAATTTGTCAATTGAGACCACGAAACATATCTAATTATTATTTTATTATACCTGAAAAACTTTAAACACTGTCAATGCATTACTCTTAAGGCTGTGTTGTTTAAACAAAAATAACGGTAATAGTATAGTTAAAATACTTTTTATTTCGTGATATTGTTCTAAAATGCGTTATTTGACAGCATTAGATTTAAATGAAACAACCAATAAATATTTTTGAATAATTTTATGAAATCAAAGTGTTTTAACTATACTTTTACTTTAACCTTTGTTCGAGAAACACAGCCTAAGAGGACATAATATAACGCTAAACCTAGGGACTGAAAACATGATACATTAAGACCGCCTAATGCACAATGAAGTTACGCGTTAGTAAGGGTAACTATCGCGTGCGTTAAAAATGGTTTATATGTGATTCAAAATAACTGAAACACAAATTTGTTGATTTTTTGCATTTTGAATTAAAAAAAACCTGACTTGAATTAAAAAAAAAATATCGGTCATTTACTTCGATTTTATGCACTTTTTAAGCATATAAAAGATTTATTTCTCTACGACACATAGATATGGAGTAATTAAAAAAAAATATATTGTAAAAAAGGATATTTTAAATAATTGTATTAGGAGAATTTATGCTGAATTTTAAAATTGTGTGACGAACATTCACTAGAGAAATGTTGAATACACTTATGGTATTTTTTTTGGCAACTCACTGTTTAATATATTTGAGATATTTGATATGGAATTGGGGTGTTTAGGTTTATATGCCCCCTTAAGACCCTTGTTTACCCTGGGTATACAGATGTACGCAAAAATGAACACTAAATTACCTTCTAATGTATGAAACACGAAGCAAAATTGCTAGATCAAGACAGTTTATTGATGCTTGTATACCCTGGGTATACGGATGTACGCAAAAATGCACACTAAATTACCTTCTAATGTATGAAACACGAAGCAATATTGCTAGATCAAGACAGTTGATTGATGCTTGTATACCCTGGGTATACGGATGTACGCAAAAATGCACACTAAATTACCTTCTAATGTATGAAACACGAAGCAATATTGCTAGATCAAGACAGTTGATTGATGCTTGTATACCCTGGGTATACGGATGTACGCAAAAATGCACACTAAATTACCTTCTAATGTATGAAACACGAAGCAATATTGCTAGATCAAGACAGTTGATTGATGCTTGTATACCCTGGGTATACGGATGTACGCAAAAATGCACACTAAATTACCTTCTAATGTATGAAACACGAAGCAATATTGCTAGATCAAGACAGTTGATTGATGCTTGTATACCCTGGGTATACGGATGTACGCAAAAATGCACACTAAATTACCTTCTAATGTATGAAACACGAAGCAATATTGCTAGATCAAGACAGTTGATTAATGCTTGTATACCCTGGGTATACGGATGTACGCAAAAATGCACACGAAATTACCTTCTAATGTATGACACCCGAAAAAATATTGTGTACCACCTGATATGTTATATACAACATTTTATCGAGCAAAAAAGGTAAAATTTAGAGTTTTTTTTAAATAGCAAGAATAGTAATTAAAATATCACAATAATAAAAACTCAGCCGGTAGCCTTAGTTACATACAATAAAAAAATAAAAAAGGGTTTTACTAAAACTAATTTTACAAGAAAAGTATTAAACAAATTCAAAATTCAAAAAACTCATGCAATAGAATGAAGATGTACATACAAACTGTTCCTTATTTCAAAGACGTATCTTTTGAAGGTAGGTTGTATTGGGGAAATTATTTTCAAAATATACTATATAGCCCACTATAGCTTAATAAATAGAGATATCTACATTACATCACAGCATATCCCACAATGTGACAAAAAATTTACGACTTTGTATCACTTATATACATTGTGAATACTGTAAGGTTACAGATTAACGATGACTTATAGGTACATATGTTGCTAATAGTTTTACACACATTCATATTCTTTATCTGCTTGTTTTCCTTAATGAATACATAAATAAATAAATAAACTTAAGGGGCCGTATAACAGAAGATGCTGACCTCTGTGAAGAAATTCAGAGCCAAGTCAATAAGGCAGCTGCAGTCTCGGGCGCCCTAAAATCCATTATTTGGAAAAATGAGGATATGGCCATTAAAAGCAAAGTGAGAATCTACAAAGCATGCGTAAGACCAGTGATGACATACGGTATAGAGGCACGAGCAGACACAGTCATAAGCAAACAAATGTTGAGGACTTCAGAAATGAGGACATTGAGAGCAATTGCAGGCAAAACCCTGAGAGACCGAGTGAGGAACTCCAGAATAAGGGAACTATGTGAGGTTGACGATATCATCAGATGGAGCAGGCAGCGGAGGAGGGACTGGTATGGTCATGTCCAAAGGATGGACAGCACCAGACTTCCTCATATCGTGCTTCACAATCAGCCTCACGGAACCCGCCCTCGCGGTAGACCGCCAAAAGATGGAGGGATAGCTGGGGGTCCACTTCGCAGGAAGAGCAGGCCTCTTAAAAAACAGACCTGAAGGTCTATTCAAAAGAAGAAGAAGAAGGGGCCGTATAAACCTAACCACTTTAAGTGTTACTTTATTCGAAGCGTATAATTAAAAGAAATATGTTGATTACCTACTATATTATTTACTGTAATATTTTTATAAGAATTTTGAAAAAAGCAAATAAAAAAATAAATGAAACAACTATGAATTTAACATTGTTTGATTGGTACCTACAAGTGCAACTAAATATTAGGTAGGTACCTACTTATTATAAAATAACCAATCGGAAACATCAAACTGCCAACATTCAAATATTATCCACTTAACATTCTGTACACGTCCGTTGCATAAGAACATCCTATATATAACATTTATTAGGTTGGTAAGTATTGGTTGCCTCTTTGTTAATGCTAAAAATAGAAATCAATATTTAATATTGATACAATGAGAAATTATACATCGGCGCACATGTCCCGCCACCCATCGTGCACGTGCGCCGAAACCTGTTTTGGAATAATATATTTATTAAAACGATTTTTTTCTCGGCTTTGTGATACCTACGTCTACCTTAGGTAATGTTTTGAAAAGAGAAATTCGGATATATTGGGACAGTTAATAGACGACTTTTCATAGTAGGAAAAATATTTTTTTATTTATTTATTGGTTAATCGAGGGTTATACACTATTATACAGTGTACACAATTTATAAATCAACTATTTTGCATTGCTTTATTAGCGGAACAGTGAAAACTCGATGCATTGAAAACTACAAAAAATTATAAATAATATAAAAAAAACTAGAACAAAAATACAAAACACTAAAATATTCGAGTTCGATTCCCAGCAGAGGAGAAATTTATTTAAATTAATTTCTCACGCTAATATTGCTTCTCTGGGCTGCAAAAACTGGTTAGTTGGAAGAAATTGCCATATGGCAATAAACTCGCCATTTGCTCAGGGTGCAAGGAAGTGTTTATTATTATAATTATTAAAATAAATAAACTTTCGTTTTTCTTTAAAATTTTTTTCAATACTACCGACCGCCGTGGCACAGTTGGTAAGCCGTTCGGTTTCTGTGCAGGCGTCCTGGGTTCGATTCCCAGCAGAGGAGAAATTTATTTCTCACGCAAACATTGCTTCTCTGGGCTGGAAACACTGGTTAGTTGGAAGAAATTGCCATACGCTAATAAACTCGCCACTTGCGCAGAGTTCAAGGAAGTGTTTATTATTATTAATACTTACCATGTTTCTATGAATGCCAGCAAATCAAAGGTAATGGTCTTTGAAAAGAATGAAAGCAGAACAGTGTGTCAAATAAAAGTAGAGAATGAATGGCTTGAACAAGTCGACGAGTATGTCTATCTGGGTAGTATGTTCCAACGGAATGGACGGCCTGATAAGGATATTGAAAGAAGAGTTATGGCAGGAAACAGAGTGAATGGAGCACTTAGACCAGTTATGAATGATCGCAACATATCAAGAGACGCTAAAGTTGCCATTCATAACGCAATCGTAGTGCCAACATTGACGTATGCAAGTGAGACCTGGACATGGCAGAAGTCGCACGAAAGCAGAATAAATGCAGTTGAAATGAGATCGCTTAGAAGAATTTGTAACAGAACGATGTATGATAGAGTTCGGAATGAAGATACAAGGAAAGAATGTAAGATAAAGAAAGATGTAATTAACAGAATGAAAGTTAACACATTGAGATGGTTTGGCCACTTGGGGAGAATGAACGAAGAACGCCTGACGAAGAAAATATACAAATCTGACAGGAACGGAATAAGAGGTCGCGGGCGCCCAAGAAAAGGATGGCACGACCATGTAAACGATATTTTGAAAGATGGAAATGTAAGAAGCGTGAACAACAGACGAACATGTATAAGACGATGTATGAATGTTGAGGAGGCGATGAATGCGTGTCAAGATAGAAAAATGTGGCGTTCGGTTCTCTCTGCCTACCCCGTGAGGGACATGGCGTGATGGTATGTATGTATGTATGTATGTATGTACCATGTTTCTATTGGAGTAGACAGAGAGAGAGCCGCCGAACACTAAAAAGGCTAGTTTATAGTATAAAAAAACGATTTTTTTATATTCAGTTTTTTTTTTAATTTAGTTGTAATCTATTTACCATACGTATTACTATATAAAGCGTGTCTATTGTAGTAGGCAGAGAAAACTGACCCCCATATAGACTTTTTCGACTACATTATTTGATTCTCGTGCGATACATCATTTCATACATGCTCTTTTTATTCTGTCTTCTAAAATTCCCTTTCCTCAAAATTCTGTTGTGTATTTTTTTATTTATTTTATAAACCTTTTTTTAAAAATAAATATTTAAATGAATTTTTAGCAAGACTTTTAACGTATTTTTTTTTTTCAAAATATTATTGATGTAATTAAGTTTTGCTGTCGATCAACAATTCTTGATAGAACTCCACTAATTATGTAAATATATTATAATACAAAATAAAAATACTTGCTTTACGTTCTATTAAATTTAATTGACTATTGACGCGTTTCGTGCAAGGCACATCTTCGGAATAGTAATACTCTACAAGACTGAAACTAGTAAAAACGTTTTGAACGATTGAAGTCTTGAAGATTATTATTCTGACGATGTGCCTTGCACGAAACGCGTCGATAATTAATTAAATTAATAGAACTAAATCAATATTTTTTTTATTTAATCTACATATTGTTGATGTAGTCTATTATTCTACTGATAATCTGATACTTAATCTTACATTATTTTCTAGTGTCCTCATTTCTTGTTCTACCATACTTTCGATAAATTAATAAATTTACTATGAGTCTTGTCCGCTGTGGCCAGTCTTAAAATAAAATTTTCTTAACATAAGATGATTGAAGACCAATATAATATGTATGTACCTGTGTAGGTATAGCTTTCATACATGCTCCTTTACACATTAACTAAGGATGTATGTATGTAAGTGCTTATGTTTGACATATACCTAAGTACTTATTAATGATTTGAATGAAGCTCAAAAGATTATTATAATCTGTTCTTCCCCCACCACCACCCGTTCTGCTTATGGGGACTAATAACGGCCCCTTGCAAAACTCTGAAAGAACACATAAAGAACATACGAAGAGTCCGGAGAACTCTAAAACCTTGCAGACACTGCACTTAATGTGCCAAAGAGAGCTAATCATGTTGAAACAACTGGCTCACTGCTCAGTGATAGTGAAGATAATAGTGCACCGAATTTAAGACAGAAAGTCTTGAAAGCCCTAAAGTTGCTCTTCGTGGCTACAAGGTCCGCATGTCCAATGGGTCCAAAGAAATTACCTCGGACATCGTCGTAGATTTCTCGTCGGAAAGTTGACACGGAGAAGTTAGTGCGTTCCCATAGGATATGCTCAGAAGTCTGTTCAGGGTTATCACAAAGCTGACATGAGGACGAATCGGATAAGTGAAAACGAAAGAGATATTTTTTAACAGATTTTTAATTATCTCAATAGAGACGAAGTTGGAATATTTATTGTAGGAGAACCGGGAAATCAAGGCACCTACAGGGCTTACGACCTGTCATCGGCTGGTTTACGTGATCACTTTATGCGCTTGCGCAACGTTCACCATTTATGCCTTTTAATGAGATCCCTATCAATTCAATTTTTGAAAGTTCTATATATTGTAATACTGAAATTCTTTTCGCTTGAAAATAAGGAATTTTTACTTCAGCCATCTATGGGTGAAATTATGAACAACAATCTTATTATTTTTATTTATTTTGTTGGAACGCCATCTATTGAGAGAATTGGTTTTTTTTTTTTTTTTGGAACTTTCAAAAATTGAATTGATAGGGATCTCATTAAAAGGCATAATTGGTGAACGTTGCGCAAGCGCATAAAGTGATCACGTAAACCAGCCGATGACAGGTCGTAAGCCCTGTAGGTGCCTTGATTTCCCGGTTCTCCTACAATAAATATTCCAACTTCGTCTCTATTGAGATAATTAAAAATCTGTTAAAAAATATCTTTGACTCCCAACAGGGAAAAAAATCCAATGTTTGCGCATATGCAATAATAAAAATATACGAAAGAGATAACTTTTGAAACTGCCGTGTCCAGTAAGAAATTGCGTGGTCCAATAATTATAATCTATTGATGTTTCTCATGAATAATACATGTTAAGTGATCTTTTTCAGTTGCTCAATGCGCAATAAATATTTGTTTGAATAAATTTAACCAAATAATTTTACGAATGACTATTATTTTTCTTCTATTTGATGAACGAGTCTATATTTTTTGTTGAACCTTATATTTGATTAACGAGTACCTACGTTCCAGTGCTGTTTACCTTAAATTAACGGTAATTAGCGACTTATCGTGTATAAATATTGATTTAAAAACTGTATTTGAATTGTCGATTTTCAAAGATTAAGATATTTATATATTTTTTTCTAATATTAAGTATATGATTTTTTATTCGTATTGTTAAAGAGACAAAAATTTGAAAGACAATTATCACTTTGAAACTGTTGAAGACTTCAAATACCTGGGTTCCACAATCAACAAAGATAATGAGGACACAACAGAAATAAAAAAAAACAGAATAACAACAGTTAACGGAGCATTCTTCTCTCTTCTACCGGTGTTTATATCAAGAAGTGTCCATAGGAAAACAAAAATCACACTGTACAAGGCATTTATTAGAACAGTTGTGACATATGGATGTGAATCATGGACACTTACAGCCAAATCTGCTGAAATGCTGGACACGTTTGAGAGACGAGTGCTTTGTAGAATCCTAGGACCTGTGCCTGATGGTGACGCCTGGAGGATTAGATACAATAATGAGCTGTATGCTATCTACAAAACTCCCATGCTCTCTGTGCATGTCAGATTGAGCAGATTGAGATGGGCCGGACATGTACAGAGAATGCCACCACAACGAATACCAAAGATAGTTCTGTGTGGACATCCAGGTGAAGTGGTTTGATTGTGAAATGTGCCAGCTTCCTCGGTTCGATTCCCAGCAGACGATAACATTATATTTTTCTTATACATGTAACATGTATGTATATTGTACATCTAGCATCAAACATACAATAAGAATATGTATGTTTGATGCTAAATATATGGTTCGATTTTTTTTAATGGCAGACTATTTATTTTTCTATAATTTATCAGGTACGTATTCGTATATACTTTTGTACCATGTTATCTTATATGTTTTCACTGCATCGTTTGGGTTGGTAGGAAGAGATTACCTTATGGCAACAAAGCTGCGTTTGCGCACTTTGTTATACATAAACTAAATAGATTTGTTAGTGGAAGAATGTGCATCGCACTTGATTAGTGATCCAGTGATGTCGAGTTCGAGCGTCACCCTAGATGCCTCGACCGATTTCGTTCGCCTATAGCACAAGCATTTATGCTTAATTTAGGGAATGTATGATGATGTGTTATGTACTTTTCACAACATTATTCTTTCTTATTTTTTAATATAATACTCGTATATCTGTTATCTATTATATTCCATTCTATATTATTTCTCGAGCAACTAACATAACTTACGATATTAATCGTCTCACAGATCCAGACTGAAAACACAATTTAAACTGTGTCTCCACCGGGAATCGAACACGGTACCTTTGGATCAGCAGTCACAAACCTTAGTGACTGAGTCACTAAGTCCGGGTTTGACTCATAGGATGTCACATTAAATAGTTTTTTTGTTAGGTACCATACACTTTGACTTAAAGAATGTCACTTTTTATATTTTTTTATTACCATACACTTTGACGTATAGGATGTCACTTCAAATAGACTTTATTTGTTACCGTACACTTTGACTTATAGAATGTCACTTTAAATATTTTTTTTATTACCATACACTTTGACTTACATAATAGGATGTCACTTCAAATAGATTTTATTTGTTACCATACACTTTGTTTTATAGAAAGTCTCTTTAAATTACTGATTTTTTACCATATGCTTTGACTTATAGGGTGTTACTTTAATTTTTTTTTCGTTTTCTACACTATGACTTTTAAGATGTCACTTTAAATAGGTTTTTTTATACCATACACTTTTTACTTGTTGAATATCACTTTAAATTGAATGTTTTGTTGCCATACACTTTGACTTATAGAATGTCACTTTGAATAGTTTTTTTTGTTACCATACACTTTGACTTATAGAATGTCACTTTGAATAGACTTTATTTGTTACCATACACTTTGACTTCTAGAATGTCACTATAAATATTTTTTTATTACCATACACTTTGACTTATAGGATATCACTTTAAATAGATTTTTTGTTACCATACACTTTGACTTATAGGATGTCCCTTTAAATAGATTTTTTGTTACCATACACTTTGACTTATAGAATGTCGCTTTAAATCGAACAGGTAGTACTTCTACTAAGTACCTACTTTTCACTGTCTGAATGGTGTTAAGTTTTTCTGCCAACCCGTTATGTTGGGAGCACGACTTGGCAGTTAACTCATAGTCAAATATGAGGTCGGTCAATCTATCAATATTTGCCTCTGTCGATGTTCACACTTTTCAATATTTATTATTGACTTCTCGTTCGTTGCACGTGGCTCCTATACAATTTATTATATTACGTAATCCATCCAGCTCTTGTTTAAACGTAAGTTATAATATTGAGACTCGCTCTTCATACACTCAAGTCTTATCATTGGGAAATATCTGACCTCTGAGAACTTTGAAGATAGTACTTACATATTATATTATAGTAGGAAGGTACACAACGGCCAGGTATTGCAGTCTACTCTCAATTAGTTCAGTCACGAAATCGAAGATCGAAGATTATGTGGCCAATTTACAACTTATAATTCTTAAGTATTTGTGGATACTTTACGTAGTAGAATTTCATTTTAAATTATATTAAAAATAAAACAATATGTTTTTAAATTCTACGTATATTTTTTAATTCGTCGATAGCTATTTCTATTATTTTATTTGGTCAGTCAATTGTTAAGCTTAACTATAATCTCCACCCACTACCATAGTTTAATAGGTACTTTGTTTGCAGATATAACCAATCAAAAAAACTGTAAGCTCAACCCAACAGAAACTCCACGCCGTTATAGTCTTGAAGATGCCCTAACAAGGCGAAATAGCTTTCGACGAATTAAAAAATATACGTATAGTTTAAAACATATTTAAACTTAAATATTACTTATAATTCCATATTTGATAATGTATTTATTTATTAATAGTTAAAAAAAAAACATTTCAATAAATAAAAACAAAAACATAGCATTAATAACACATCATTTTAAATAAACAGAAACATTGAACAAAATATAAAAAAAAAAGAAAAAAATATACATAGAAAACAATAAAACACGAGAAAAAAGTGACAATTTAAAATGTGTTTCCTTTTATAGAAATAGTTACTTGGTACAAATAACAAATTATATAAAAGATCAAAAAAACAAATAATATAAAAGTTACAAGACACAAAAAAACAATAATTATTATGATTTTATCCTATTTAAATAGAAAAATGTCTTAATCATAAAGTGGAAAATATTTTTTTACAACAAATATTCCTCTGAATTGTTAATTATAAGGGCATTATGAAATCCTGTTTAATAATCACAATGGAATAAGAATCCGTAGTGAATGTATAAAAAATGGTTTAATTCACTTTATACTTTCATTGAAAAGCATGTGATAGAATAAGCTTGAAATACCAAAAGTCTCTTTTTTATTATGTTCTCGTGAAAAGTACATAGCACATCTTACTACATTCCCTAAATTACATACATACATACATACCATCACGCCATGTCCCTTACGGGGTAGGCAGAGAGAACCGAACGCCATATCTTTCTATCCTGGCACACATTCATCGCCTCGTCAACATTCATGCATCGTCTCATACATGTTCGTCTATTGTACATGCTTCTAACATTTCCGTTTTTCAGAATATCGTTCACATGGTCGTGCCATCCCTTTCTTGGGCGGCCCCGGCCTCTCAATCCAATCCTATCCGCATTGTATATTTTCTTCGTCAGGCGTTCCTCATTCATTCTACCCATGTGGCCAAACCATCTCAGTGTGTTCACTTTCATTCTATTAATTGATATCTTTCTTCATCTTACATTCTTTCCTTATGTTCTCATTTCTTACCCTGTCATACATCGTTCTATTGCAGATTCTTTTTAGCGATCTCATTTCAACAGCATTTATTCTGATTTCGTGCGACTAAATTAATAATAATATCCCTAAATTCCCTAAATTAATAATAATAATAATATTTATTTTCCATTTAAAATACATACAGGAACTTATAATTGTAAAACATGTAATTTATAATTTATGGTGTGTAAAATAAAATAAAATAGTTGTTGACAAGTACAAACCATGTTTTTTTAGTTCCTCCAATAAATCTTTGTCTATCTAACTAGGAGTTATTCCTGTTTTAAGTAAGGACAATTTTACCACAATTTTAATAACAAGTCCACTTCTAGCTACATGATTGTAATATTTAAATTAAAAAAGAAGAATTATACTCATAGTACCTAAGTAATGAATATACATACATACATACATACCATCACGACATATCCCTTACGGGGTAAGCAGAGAGAACCGAGCGCCATACTCCTCTATTTTTGCATACATTCTTAGCTTCCTTTACATCCATGTAATGAACAGTAATGAAAAAAGTAAGTATACCAATTTGAAAGCAATCAATATATAAATAAATAAGTTAACACGTCATAGCAATATATTATGTGTGTGCTATAGGTGAACGAAATCGGTCGAGGCAGGACTCGAACTCGCGACCACTGGATTAATAGCCCACCCATCGACCATCGACCCATATTTGCTGTCGTTGTTTTGCATATCCGTATATTTGATTGAAAAATATATGTATATTAAATATTATTTTACACTCAAGATACCGGATGTATTTAAAATAATAAATTATATTTTCCCATCTGAAAATTTAGTGAATTTGCAATTTCTTTGTTTCATATTCCGCAACAATAGGAAGGTACGTGAAAAATTCAGCGGCATTATCTAATAATTTGGCTTTCATAATATCAATTATAATTTTGAATGGTTAAATCCACGATTTAGATAACCGAGTTACCCACGAAAGACTGATTAACTCAGTAACATCTCTGTGGGAAACGTTGAGTCAAAAACAGGTTTAAAATGAGAGGAACAATAATTTACAGAGAATGATTTGATAAGGTTTATACACACTTACCTCGCTGTGGTGGAAGAACAGTTATAGGTTGAAGATCAGCTGATGAAGAAATTGATATGTCAGGAAGTAGATGAAACAAGTCGTATAATAAATATTGTATCAGCTTACGTGAAGTGTTCAAGTATGCATCCGCAAAGTAGGTATGTATTTTAATGTTACGTTTGTTTGATATAATCATTATCATCTCATAAATCGAATATATCATGTTGAATTTATTTATGTCTTAAATTTTCAATTTTTACATTAGTTTGTGCATTTTAATATTAACCAGAATAATTTAAAAATATGTTTTTTTTCTGCTTGCTTGTTCCCTTTACTTTTGCTATGAAAATTGCAAATTTTTAGCCGAGGTAATATTTGATGTTCCTTTTTTCACCGTGTTTCGAATGTACCCGCCCTATGATGAAGATAAAAAAAAGAAATAATTAATAAATAAAAAAAATATGTTTAGGTATTACTTTTTTTATATACCTAAGTGAAAACATGTATTTAGGCATGAAACTGTATATATCATTTTTGTTATTATTATTATTATGTATGCTGTATGTTTTCTGAATAAAATAAAATAAAATAAACCCACTGTCCAAAACTCGGTGCCCATTCATAAATTGATAAAATAGACGTGTTTTTAAAATATCTTTTTTAATATTTTTTTTACTACCTACTCACAGACAACACTAGAGTATTTATTGATTTACACACACAAATTCAAATTAAAAAAACTCTTGCAATATAATTAGATGAAAATACAAACTGTGCTATTTTTAAGACGTATCTTTTGGGGGTACTGGGGAAAGTATTTTCAAAATATATTATGTAGCCTACTATAAGGTATATATTCATATAATCGCATCAAAATATTTACCAACATTCAACCTTTTTAAATATTTTTTCCATAAAATTAAATATTGATTGTTTCGTAAAATATAAATTGCATCATGATTGTTTAAATAAATAAATAAATTTAACAAATGTTATTAAAATGAGTCGACGTAATTCACGTCAAAAATTTATATTTTGACATTGTTCCGTTTCACACAAAAATATTATTGTTCTTGGAGCGATTGCTGATTGTAATTTGCAAACAAGAAAATCTTTTAAATTCAAAACAAAGAAATACTGTTATGTTGTAATTTAACAATATCAAAAGCTAAATTTTCGTTTTTGCTTAATCAGCTAATCAAAATTCGTCTGATTGATAGAAAACAATAGACCAGGTAAAAAAGCGGTCGAAATTAAAAACTATCATATGTACATACCTAATACCGTTACGCAATTTCCCTATTATTGCAACAAGCAGAGAGAACCGAGCGCCATAAACTTCTTCGTCTTTGCCTTTACATACACATATTTATTACATTCATGAATGGCATTTCTCCTCACTAACCCAAGGGGATATACTGGGGGGGTAATGAATTCGCAATGTTAAGGTTATTTTTTTTATTTTAGATTATCTGAAAGTGAGAGTATATTCTGAAAGTTTCATCACAATTTATCTGTGTGTGTGCTATGAACCTACTATGTACTATATAGGTACGGTGTATTTATTTTATCGATTATAGAATAAAGTATGCATTCGATTTTTTTCATATTTAGCAAATTCGTATATCTAATATCTACTCGCATAGACACCATTATATTTTGAAGGATATCTGATCAGCCCCTAGACAACGTGTCATTTAGCTCAAGAAAAGAAACAAGAAAAGATAACTCAATGTATGGAAGTGACAGTTGCCAGTCACGTGACAACTGTCACTTCCATACATTTAGTTAGGTATCTTTTCTTGTTTCTTTTCTTGAGCCAAATGACACGTTGTCTAGGGGGGCAATGCTTCTTAATTATTTTTGATTTTGTTTTTTTTTTTGTTTAATGTGTTCTGTTTACTGAATTTTTGAATAGGCATTCGTTGATTATTGTTTTATTTTCTAATTTATAATGCACTTTTGTATGTATTTATTTTTAATGTTATTTTGAATTTTGTTATGTGTTATCTCTAATTTGGTATGCTATTTTTGTGTATGTTTTGTTAGTTGACATTCATTGTTAAAAGTATCATTATTTCAAAATGCTTTAGCCCCGGCACAGGTTTTTTACCTAGTGGGGCACATGGGAATATTATTAGTATCGGTATATGTATGAATAAATAAAATAAAAATTTTAACTGTCAAATATTTCAAAGAGACCCCAAGATCATGAATATTGAAATTAAATATTTTATCTTCAATTTGCTAAACAGCCACATTGTTTTCATAATGGCAATGAAGTATTATCAAGTTTTTAACAAATTCATTTCATGGAAATGCTATAAATTTTCCGTACAATATTTGAATACACTGTGGAGTGACTTGGTAGTGAGGATTATAGTGTTGGTCACAACCCACTCGTTTTGTCATAGATTAGGTCCAATGACCTTTCAGAATTAAAAAAAATATGAATTTTGGTCGAATTCTGACCTCTGTGCTATCACTAGTTTTAATAAATTGATCAAAATCTCCAGTCGCAGTGCGATAATTATTCGCAAATCCGCTTCAGTCAACGCTCATCTAGTTCAGTACAATTTTAGAAAGATCGGCCGGACCAAACAAATAGTTTCTATACTCGGTGATCTGGAAATAGATTTACTGAGAAGAACGGCAGAAACTCACCTAGACTTGGATACGGATCATAAATAACCCAGCAATTACCTATAATGTATGTACATTTTGTAACATACATACGTACCATACTTACCTATAATACCAATTGAAACGTTAAGATAGACATAATTTAGAGTGGCATTGAAGATCTTTGATCATTTTGAAATCTAATGAACTTTTACTCTATTTAAAGTATCAGATGACAATTTTCGATTAAAACTCCATGCTCGATACCCAATTAAAAGAAAATATGCTGTTGATTTTACTGTAAGACACCGGATTAGAATAGTGCATCCAATCTTTTGTATTTTCATAGTTTTCGGATGTGTGAACTTATGCTAAAAATATTGGACATTTCACAATTTCCTTTCAGAGTCTGCGTAGTGTGAAGGTTCTAGGCACGCCCCTGCACCACTCATTCCAAATGTAGTGTTTTTACTCCTAACTACCCCATGATGATATAGTGGGAAGTTATGAATTCGCAATTTTTTATTGCAGATTATTGCTGCTGAGATTCTATTCTGAAAGTTTCATCACAATGTAGGTGTGTATGGGCTGTGTACTATATGCTACATATGTAGGTACTATGTACGGTGTATTTATTCTACTCTAATATAGCTAAATTACTCATTCGATTCTTTCCAAATTTTGCAAATTTGTATATCTAATATTCGCTTAGACCCCTTTAAATTTTGATGGATATCTGATAAGTGCTTCTCATTTTTTCAACTGTCAAATATTTCAAAGCGATCCCCAAGCCCAGGAAACTAAAAAAATGATGTTTTCAAATTGCTAAAAATACACATCACTCTCTTAAAATGACATTGAAGATTATCAAGTTTTCATAATAAAATATCAAAAACAATTTAACAAACTCATTTTATGAAAATGCTGATAAATTTCCATATAAAATTTGAGTGAGTTGGTAGTGAGGAGAATAACGTTGGCCACAACCCACTCGTTTTAAGCTGTGATGAGACTGGTGTGTGGGATAGAGATTGTGCAGACAACAGATCTTTCAGATAATATGTTGATGGACATGATTGCTTTACAATTCCTAAGATATCTCCTGTACCAGACTAAATTGCAAATTATATGAACTCCATACTTCTAAGCCGTCGTCAAGAAACTCATATATCTGTGTGCCATGTTAACAAATAATACTAATCCCCTTCGCAACCCCAAAAATAGCATTTCCCCGTAGCAATTGTCTAAAATAAGTCGTTGAAAATATTTCGGCATATTTGTACGGAGGCATGTGAATACTTGACTTATGCTCGCTCTAGATAAGCGTGACGGATTGATGAGTTTAGAGATACTGAAGACTATAGACTAAAAATAGATACAATTGTGACTATAGACTATAAATGACTATGGCGCTCATTGGCTGGGAGTAATTGAAACACATTCTTTTCATAATTGGGAAAGATTAAGAATATTCTGTCACTACTTTTAAAACAAATGCGATACTCTTAGTACATAATATGTACATACCATAACGCTGTGTCCCTCACGGGGCAGAGAGAACCAAACGCTACATATTTCTATATTGACACATTCATCGCCTCGTCAACATTTATACATCGCCTTATACATGTTCGTCTAATGTTCACGTTTCTAACAATTTAAGTGGGGGGCAAGTCTGGTCAAACGATAAAATCAAAACCCTCACGACTACCCATATCATGGATATAATTATCATATGGAGTTCTATGATATCCTTAGATATTATAGAACTCTATATGATAACGGCTTACCAACTGTGCCGATCGCCGTGGCACAGTTGGAAAGCCGTTCGGTTTCTGTGCGGGCGTCCTGGGTTCGATTCCCAGCAGAGGAGAAATTTTTTTAAATTCATTTCTCACGCAAATATTGCTTCTCTGGGCTGGAAACACTGGTTAGTTGGAAGAAATTGCCATACTAATAATAGTTCTATTGAATTTATTTGATAAGAAAATTAATTCAATAGAACTATTTTACCAAGTATTTTTTTATATTTGTAATATGTCTACATATAGATAAAAAAACTGCAAAATTGCTTTAGATTTCAATGAAACACCAAATAGTTTTGACAACATTATGAAATAAAACTATTTTAATTATAATTTTACTTTAATTGTTTTACAGCCTAAATATTTTACTCCGAATTCTGAGATTATCCTTGTGTTTTTTGACTTAAAAGTTGGAAAATAATATTGAAAAATGTAAACACGGGCATACAAAACCGCGCGGATCTTGGCTTGAAACTACATATGTCGAGTGAAATAAATTCTCTTAAAAAAATCACAATTGGATTAAATAAATAATTATGTATATTAAAATATATTGGGGCAATTTTTATTCACTATTTGTTTCATTTGTAAAATGAGAGTCAAATTATGCTCATAAGTTACAAAATGAAATGCTTGAAACTTGTGAATCAACAACTCGCAACTCATACATAGTTTTGAAGGGTCAGTGGGCTCATAAGTTACAAAACGAAATGCTTGAAACTTGTGAATCAATAACTCACAACTCATACATAGAATTGAAGGGTCAAAATTGGCTCATAAGTTACAAAAAAATGCTTGAAACTTGTGAAACAATAACTCACAACTCATACATAGTTTTGAAGGGTTGAAATGGGCTCATAAGTTACGAAAACTGCTTTAAACTTCTGCAATAATAAATCACAACTTATACATGGTTTTCAAGAGTCACAATGGGTTCATTAGTAACAAAAAATGCTTGAAAATTATGTATCAATAACTTTAAATCTTCACTATAGTACATATATCAGTGGAGACTAAATCTTCAGTAGTTATTTTTAAATGAAGTTCAAATTTGTTGACTTTGCCATATTTGGAGGTCTTTATTGACACTGAAATTGCTCGTTAATTATCGAATCTACATCAGTCAAATAAATCTTCATCTCATGACAGTATAATTATATTTAATTGTAAATTGATTTGCACGTCGTTAGATGACAGATTATTTCTCTACGCTAATTCAGAGCCTGTACAATTATTTATTGATTTCTGCGAAGTATAATTAAATCCTCGTTTAGTTCTGATAAAATAACCTGATATGATTTATGAACGTGTTGAATCAATTAAATTCATCATTGATCTATCAAAATAAATTCGTTCAGTCAAACAATGTACGTTAATTTTTACTTTTCTTCTCATTCTAAGAATGTCGATTACTGCTTATTTATTTATTACCAAAAATATCTTCTTTTTACTTCTTTTAGCCCCCTTCACTCCACTGCTGGATATAGGCCTCTTCCTGGGTTTTCCATTTCTCTCTATCCTGGGCACTCTGCTTCCACCCATGTCCCACCAGTTGGACAATATCGTCAGTACATCTCCTCTGTGGTCTCCCTACACTACTTCTATCTTACACAAGAAAATATCTTTCAGAAGAATATTACATTTACCAATTAAAACTTCAAAAACCTTATAAACAATTCCTTCATAAAGAGATAAACTCGTGTTTTAAAGGTGTAGCAACTATTTACATAATAGATAAAAAGTAAAATAACAATATTATAACAAAATACAATATGTAAAAAACAATAATGAATAATTTAAAATCTTATATAACAAAAACAAACAGTAAATTTGTCTTTATTCAAATGTAGAGGCGTTTACATTGTGGAAATGTCACAATACATACATCTTATATTATTTAGTGCTCTTACTCAAAAGATCTGGATTTAAGAGCCACAGTGATAGTACTCCTTAATTGATGGAGAACCACTCTGTGAGGGTGTAATCAATCCTCATATAGGCCTATTAGGTGAGATGAGACGATTGTTTGGGGATACACGCACTTATCGTGGTTCCTTTTATAAGATAATACATACCCGCACACCTGTCGCTGGTTTCCCCACATTGTGGTATTTGCCGTGTTGGTATACATGTATGTATGTACGTATAAAAATCCATAATTCTTCAATATTACATATTAACTTAACCCAGTCAAATATCACATCGTTATATTTTTTTTTTAAATAAAAATGAATATGTCCTTGTTAAACAAGTACATATACATCTTCCTACGTTCCCTAAAATAAGCAAATAAATGCTTGTGCTATAGGTGAACGAAATCGGTCGAGGCAGGATTCGAACTCGCGACCACTGGATTACTAGCCCAGCGCGCTAACCGCTCTGCCATCGACCCATCTAAATACATTAAATTAAATATACATTAAATGAAGTAGGTATCAATGAAAAGGGATGATTGAAATCATTAATAGGAATCGAATATTTTTTATTATTGCATATGCGCAAACATTGGATTTTTTTCCCAGTCGGGAGTCAAAGATATTTTTTAACAGATTTTTAATTATCTCAATAGAGACGAAGTTGGAATATTTACTGTAGGAGAACCGGGAAATCAAGGCACCTACAGGGCTTACGACCGAGTTCCCGGTTCTCCTACAGTAAATATTCCAACTTCGTCTCTATTGAGATACTTAAAAATCTGTTAAAAAATATCATTAATTGGACTTTTAATCCAAATTTGCAACCTTTAGAATTATGTGATCTGAATTGGCTGATTCAACATCTCTCCAAAAATATTAATTTTCCATTAGGTATATGTATGTACATAAGTTCACGCGTTTTTTTGTATCATTTAATTGGGTTATACGTAGAAATAAAGAGCTGAAACTGTATTAGGTACATGTACCTAATATCAAGATAGGTAGGTATCTGTTTCATTGTGAATAAAGTATGCGCTTCTTTTGCATTCATGATTCGTGTCATCTCGAGTGATAAACATTATGTCCTATTTCGCTTTTGTTTATTTAAGTTCTTCATTTGGATACTGTGAACATGTTTAGTGAACATAACAAAATAGTGTTTTGGTAGTCCATAGTGATAAGTCAGTTATGTGATAAGATAAGAAGTGTCTAGTTGATAACACACTGTCTTCTACTACAAACCTTCAACAGACCGGAACCAATGGCACCTGAACACAAAAATCAAATTGGTAAGGTTATTTTTTTTATCTATTTATCCTATCATAGTCGTCTGTCATTTGAAAAGATTGTTAATAAAATTATATGCACCCAATTTCTTAGGCCGATATTCAAACAATAAAATTATAGAGTTTTACATTTCATCAAAAAACCAATTTTAATATTCAAGCTAATAAATAAAAGGGTTGTAATAAACATAAATGTTATTACTCCTCACTAACCCAAGACGATATAGTGGGGAGTTATGGATTCGCTATTTTTAAGGTTATTTTTTATTGCAGATTATCAAATGGTGTCATGATGTGATTGTATTCTGAAAGTTTCATCACAATGTATCTGTGTGTGTAGGTACTATGTGCTATGTATGTCGTGTTTATTTTATCTTTATCTATTATAGGCTAAAGTACTCATGCGATTATTTTTTCATATTTTGCTAATTTGTATATCTAATACTCGCTTAGACACCATATTTATTAGACTTTATTGATTTATTTATTAACGGCATAAATTGCCTTTTACGTATTGATGATAAAAATATTATATAGAATAAGAAAAAAAAAAACAATTAGTTATACACTTGCAAAAAGAAAAAAAATATGTACCTACCTAAACTGTTAAACAATAAATTTAAGAATAAAAAAAAATAATAGATACCTATTATCAAACATAAAAAAATATACAAATGGACTCAAAATAAACCAAAACAATATATAAAAAGTATTATAAATACAAAAAATAACAGTAGAAGCAGTGTCATTTCATTTTTAAGGATATCTGATCAGTGCTTCTCAGTTTTTTTAACTGTCAAATATTTCAAGTGACCCCAAGCTCAGGAAATTTAAAATTTGATAATTTTATTTTCAAATTGCTAAAAAGGCACATCACTTTCGTAAAATGGCATTGAAGAATAATTGTCAAGTTTTAATGGAAAAATATTTATATATATATATAAAAATAATTTAACAAACTCATTTCTTTAGAACAACTTTAGAACAAAACTCAAATTAGGATACTAAGTTTGAGAATCCCTGTTTTAGAGTTTTAATGGTCTTCCAAAAACATATTAAACTATCTGCTGAGTGATACAAATCTTCTATAAAGACTTTAGATAAATAAAAGGCGACATGCGATGAAGTGTGTAAGATTCTTTTCACATTGGTCCATTTGAGATGTAAATAAATCTATCATGAAAAATTGGTAATTGAAAATGCTATATTCGGTAAAGATCAAAATACTGCATAGTCGTTGAAGGCGTAATTATAGGCTAAGCCTAAATACTATTAAGAACCCGTCAAAAATGACGGAATCTAATAATAATAGTAAATATATTAATTGAATTAATTTCGTGAATATCTCACATATGGCTATGATTTGATCTATGACAATCTGCACGGTTTTTTTACCTGGTATAGGTGGAACGTATTTCGTATTATAGTACCTACTTTGTTCTGTTATTTCCCGCCTTATTCTATGCTCTCCTGATATTTGAACCGTGTTTACTAGTCCGCGTATCTCGCATTATTCATTTGAAAGAAACACATTTTTTAGTCTATGCTCTCCTGATATTGGAACCGTATTTATTAGACCGCATATCTCGCATTATTCAATTGAATGAAACACATTTTTAGTGTATGCTCTCCTGATATTGGAACCGTAATTATTAGTCCGCATATCTCGCATTATTCAATTGAAAGAAACACATTTTTAGTCTATGCTCTCCTGATATTGGAATTGTATTTATTATACCGCATATCTCGCATTATTCAATTGAAAGAAAACATTTTTAGTCTATGCTCTCCTGATATTGGAACCGTATTTATAAGACCGCATATCTCGCATTATTCAATTGAAAGAAAACATTTTTAGTCTATGCTCTCCTGATATTTGAACCGTGTTTACTAGTCCGCGTATCTCGCATTATTCGATTCAAAGTAACACATTTCTTAGTTTATGCTCTCCCGATATTGGAACCGTATTTATTAGACCGCATATCTCGCATTATTCAATTGAAAGAAACACATTTTTTAGTTTATGCTCTCCTGATATTGGAATCGTATTTATTAGACCGCATATCTCGCATTATTCAATTGAAAGAAAACATTTTTAGTCTATGCTCTCCTGATATTTGAACCGTGTTTATTAGTCCGCGTATCTCGCATTATTCGATTCAAAGTAACACATTTCTTAGTCTATGCTCTCCTGATATTGGAACCGTATTTATAAGACCGCATATCTCGCATTATTCAATTGAAAGAAAACATTTTTAGTCTATGCTCTCCTGATATTTGAACCGTGTTTATTAGTCCGCGTATCTCGCATTATTCGATTCAAAGTAACACATTTCTTAGTTTATGCTCTCCTGATATTGGAACCGTATTTATTAGACCGCATATCTCGCATTATTCAATTGAAAGAAACACATTTTTAGTCTATGCTCTCCTGATATTTGAACCGTGTTTATTAGTCCGCGTATCTCGCATTATTCGATTCAAAGTAACACATTTCTTAGCTCTCCTGATATTGGAACCGTATTTATTAGACCGCATATCTCGCATTATTCAATTGAAAGAAACACATTTCTTAGTCTATGCTCTCCTGATATTGGAACCGTATTTATTAGACCGCATATCTCGCATTATTCAATTGAAAGAAACACATTTTTAGTCTATGCTCTCCTGATATTGGAACCGTATTTATGAGACTGCATATCTCGCATTATTCAATTGAAAGAAACATATTTTTAGTCTATGCTCTCCTGATATTGGAACCGTATTTATTAGACCGCATATCTCGGATTATTCAATTGAAAGAAACACATTTTTAGTTCATGCTCTCCTAATATTGGAACCGTATTTATTAGACCGCATATCTCGCATTATTCAATTGAAAGAAACACATTTTTAGTCTATGCTCTCCTGATATTGGAACCGTATTTATTAGACCGCATATCTCGCATTATTCAATTGAAAGAAAACATTTTTTGTCTATGCTCTCCTGATATTTGAACCGTATTTATTAGACCGCATATCTCGCATTATTCAATTGAAAGAAACACATTTTTAGTGTATGCTCTCCTGATATTGGAACCGTATTTATTAGACCGCATATCTCGCATTATTCAATTGAAAGAAACACATTTTTAGTGTATGCTCTCCTGATATTGGAACCGTATTTATTAGACCGCATATCTCGCATTATTCAATTGAAAGAAACACATTTTTTAGTTTATGCTCTCCTGATATTGGAACCGTATTAATTAGACCGCATATCTCGCATTATTCAATTGAAAGAAAACATTTTTAGTCTATGCTCTCCTGATATTTGAACCGTGTTTATTTTACCACGTAACTATCTCGTACTTTTCAGTTAATTTAAACACATTTCTTAGTCTATGCTCTCCTGATATTTGAAATTTGCGATCAATGCGCTATCAGCAGCATTACGCGAATTACATCGTTTGTATTTTTGTTATATTCTGTCTCTTGGTAATCTATGTACGCCTGATACGTTAATAGTTGATTTTAGCAGCATTACGCGAATTACATCATAATGTAATTATACTATATTCTGCCTCTTGGTACTCTTTGTACGTCTGATACGTTAATTTTACGATTTTAGCTGATTTACGTGGACAAAGTAACGTACACACGAAGGAAATTATATGTTTATTGTTGAATTGACTTCATATTCATATAGTCTGCCTTCGTTTATAATCATTAGTCAATTAGATATTTTATATCAGAGCCAAAGATCCCGCGTTCGATTCCCGGTAGAGAAAAAGTTTTTGATTGTTTTTTCAGTATATAAAAAAGCACGACACGTGCGCTAATCCTCAAACACCACTCGAGTCTCACTTGAAAAGGCAAAATTCATACGTAATGGATGATATACTCATGTTATTAAATACTATGTTATATGTTATTGTTGTCTGTTTTATTTTCAATTACCCTAAAATAGAAAAGAGTGGGACTACTTTTCGTACAACTAAAAATAAAATTATTAATTTTATAAAATACCACGGTGAATCTGAGTCTTGGTGACTGACGCAACTGCGTATGAAATAAAATAAAAAAAAAAACAAAAAAAAATATAATATCGATTTTACTGTATCTATTTGAATATAATTCCCACATACAGGCTTAGCCTTAGTGGGATCCTTACGAATATTTTAAAATATTTACGTTATATATGCTATGTACCTAACTATGTAAGGATTTTAAATAAATAAATAAACAAAAATAAATAATAAAAATAAATATTTGTTAAAATATAGACAAGTGTCTTGAGAAATTTCGGAGAAAGGGAGGACGATCTGCATACCTAGGTAACAAGCAAGCAAAATAAACAAACCTGCATCCTGCGCAGCCCACGTTTTTTTAAGTGATTGCCGATAACTATACCAGACATAGGGTATAATATCATAAAACTAGTTGCATGTAACACATGAGATCCAACTGTCGATAGCGATAGTATGTATAGTTGAAGAATAAGTACTAAACTATAATCCCATAAATACAAATTAAGTATTTAATATTTTAAGATATTTGATTTTCTATACAACACATGTACCTACATATGTATGTATGTCAAGATAGGATAGTATGGAGGTCAGTCCTTTGATCCTACCCAGAATATGAAAACAGAATGATGGTATGTATGTATGTTTGGAGATTAGTATCAAACAATTAAGTCTTCATAGATATTGTGTGTAGGCGATTGCCATACAAATTGTATTAAGCAATGTCGTCACTAAATTCAATTTTTATAAAATTTATTAAAAAAAATTTGAGATGTGCTAATACAATGTTAATATTTTTTATATAAAATTAAATTGTCTAGTTGGGGTGTTGCGGCTTTTTTTGATATTTTTAAAAAATCTGGAAATATAGGCAGTTAAACTCATAAATTTATCATAAAAGAAATATTTTTCTTAATAAAAAATGTTTGAGAAACCCTGGAATTTTTTTATTCTGAAAATTTGGGCTCTGTAAATTGAGCGGATCAAAAGTTATAAGGGGGGACGGACACACACACACACACACACACACACACACACACACACACACACACAGACACACAAAACTCACATAAAATGTTCTACTCCGAATTCTGAGTAAATCCATGTATGGGAACATATATGCTTCGAGGCCTCTAGTTGGTGTTATTAGCATGCAAAAAGTCCACTACACCATACAAAATTTTCCTTCGTACACGCATCTTGGCTTAATAATGTCGATTCATTAAGAGAATTGAATTCTCATGAACGAATCGACAGTTGGAAAATATTTTGTTTAGGCATATCCGTGTTGTTGATATTTAAATTTGTTACTTTTGTATTGATGAATTGCACGTTTTGTGATAACAATTTTCATGATAAGACACGCCCTCGTATTTATCATAAAAATAACATATAATATTACACTGAATACTTAACAATAATGTATGGAAAACTATACATGAAATTAAAAAAAATCTTTGCAAACTTGACTGATATATTTGTAAATTATATTCACATCATTTTATATAACAATAATTCTGTAAATGTAATTTTTTGTTTCTTTTGTTTTAAATGTCTCAATTCATCACACAAAAATGCTTGTATTCTGGTAAAGAGCAATTTGCTTTACTCCTCACTACCCCAAGGGGATATAGTGGGGAGTTATGAATTCGCAATTTTTAAGGCTATTCTTTTTATTGCAGATTATCAACTAGTATCATGCTGACTGTGCGTGTGTGTGCTATGTGCAATGTGCTGTGTGTTATGTACCTTTGTTGCCTTTGTTGTCTCCCGTTTGGATTATTGTAACGGTATATATGCGAATTTACCAAAGAAAGAAATTAATAAAATTCAGTCAGTTTTCAATGCTGCAGCCAGACTCATCACTGGAGCCTCCAAATTTTCTCACATCTCTCACCATCTTCGCAATCTACATTGGCTTAAAGTCCCCGAAAGAATTGAATATAAGCCCTTGAGGTGAGATATTCACAAAAACGGCGCTATATAAATTATCCAAATTTATTTATTATTATTACGGCGTGTTTATTCTAATTTATCGATTTTAGACTAAAGCACTCATTCGATTCTTTTCAAATTTGCAAATTTGTATATCTAATACTCGCTTAGACCCTATTAGATTTTGAAGGAAATCTGAATGGTGCTTTTCATTTTTTTTCTGTCAAATATTTCTAAAAAATATAAAAGTATAGCATTAATTTAATATGGGTATATAAATAGCAATTTGCCGTAATTGACTTCTGTGCCGGTGTCCCGATTTCAATTCCCAGCAAAAGAAGAAATTTATTAAAAAATTATCTCTCACGCAAATCTTGCTTGTCTTAACTGGGAACACTGTTTGGTTGAAATATTAAATTTGCCACTTGTACAGGATGCAAGGAATTTTTTTTTATATTTTGTAGGTAGGTAATTTTGTTTCTCAGGCAAACATGCACAATCTACCTACCTTCTGAGTCAATGGGTAAGTGGCAGAGCGCTAGGCACTTCCGAATTCTAAGTTGCCACATTTGGAGACTTTTTATAATTATGTAATTTTATTGAAGAGATGATCTGATTACGATATTTTTTATCGTAATGTTTCTGTAAAAGAAATGATGACTCCAGTAGATATCGGGGTCAGCGTGCGAGTCATGAGGTCATTGACGAGTCATTCTCGCATTTCGCGCTAATACTGACTCTGATCTTCACAATTATTCATATTTATTATCTTTTGTTCTTAACGCAATTATCTTCATACGATTTCCTGGTATCAGTTCTACATTACATACTTATGTACATAATAATTTTGGTCGTTCATTTACATTCTAACAATGCATGTGGTTAGACACACCTATTAAATATAAACTGCTAAGGTTTTACTGTAATATTTGTGTCCCATGTGATTCATGATGTATTATTTTATTTATTTTTTATCACATCATACAATGACACAAACAAGTGGACAAATGATGCCCAACTAGGAAACCCTGTTCTAGGGCTAACAGTTTTCAAATTTACAGGACAATACAATTATGAACTGGGTGACTTTAGTTTCCGCTGTACAAATATTAGGTAGGTTCACAATCAAGATACTTTGTAGTAATAACTAATTAATCACTACCATAAAAAATATCAAAACAGGGCACATAGCTCACATAATATATTACATTAATATTGCTTCTCGGGCAACTAACAGGCACTACATATGTCAAATACGCACCCAATAACAAGTTGCCACATTCTGAAGACTTACGATATTAATCGTCTCACAGATCCACACTGAAAACACAATTAAAAGCTGTGTCTCCACCGGGAATCGAACCCGGGACCTTTGGTTCAGTAGTCAGATACCTAACCAACTGAGCCACGAAGGCCGAATATATGTCAATAAAATAATTCCCTACGCCCATAGAGAAGAGGTCAGGTGCGTTGATGTATTTTGTATGACTCGCATGAATCCCAAATCAAATCAAAACTATTAAACATTTTATGTATTTCTCGAATTATAATAATATACGCTTCCTTGCACTCTGCGCAAGTGGCTGAAAAATTTGGTTATTTGTGAGAAATTACCACATTCAGATGACTTGTGATTTCAATCGTCTCACAGATATAGACTGAAAACACAATTAAAAACTGCGCCTCCACCGGGAATCGAATCCGGGACTTTTGGATCAAGAGTCAGATATATATCTGAGCTTCGAAGGTCGATAAATTGTTATTTCTTCTATACGATGCAGGTACAAGTAGCATGTATATTGTAAACGTATTAAACTTAGTATAGTATTAGATGGATGTACCTACATTCATCCACATAGTATCTTTTGTATTGGTTAGTTCATTATTTTCATTTCCGGTGAACTGCATCAATGTATGAATGTACCCATTTCTGATTCAATATTATCAAATTGTAATAATTGGATAGAACAATACATTTTGTGTCAGATATGACAATTGTTGTCATAACCCGTATCACCAAGATTTGTCATATGGATCGGTTTGGTGGCAGAGTGGTTTGTACTCGGGATTTGCAATCGATTGGATCCGGATTCGAATTATATTATTATGAAGTGTAACACGATATTCCACAGCACGTCATTCACACAAAAACATCATTCGAAACGACGATGATACAACGAAACTCGTAGTATGTATTCACTCTATACTTGATAGATTTTAAGAAATCGATGCAAAAAATACGATTGTGCAATTAAAATATCCACTTGTAAAGAATATTTTTTTTTTCAAAATAGCTAAGCCACATTCAATAGGCGCTGATTAGAAGTCTAAATAATGGAATAAATATAAACGTATAAATCTGATGATGTTCTTCGATAGATCGATACCGATTAGTTCTTTAATAAGCAATAAAACTAAGACCATAGAGGTAAAAGTAGGTAGGTACGTTTTTTGATATTTTATTTATCTGTTGAAACATTATAGTATTAAAAAGTATTTTTTTATATACGCACTAATACTTTAATAAAATTTCAAATTATGTAGTCATAAATTATGTATTTTTTATTACTCTGAAGATTGAATATAACAAAGGAAAATAAAGAACATCACTAGTGTATTATAAAATGGATTTAGTTAAAAGTGACAATTCTGGTGAACACAAGTCCAGGACAAGACAGTAGGACCCGAAAAGCAGACCCCCTCACCATGCGGGATAATTGCTAGGAGGATTTAAAATATTAATTCGTCTTCGGGATTAAACCCAATACTTCAAGTATACAGGTACATGCACGCACATAAATCACTATTTATAATATTATTCTATTTTTACGGGGCGAGTGACACAAACGCAGACACACTAACAATAATATCATTTTATTGCTTTAGACAAATGTCTTCATGTCCGTCTGCCTGTCTGTACGAATGTCTGTATTGCGAGTCCAATAAATTGAAAGATTCACTTTCAATACTGGCAGCACCTACATAATATATAGTTACGTACCTTTAAACCAGACATCTCGTTTAGGAAGTAACCAAGTCTATATTTGTTCGGTTCCACAACACTTCCTGACTCATTTGGACATAGTCCAGTTTTTGTGTCGATTCTATTTTTACAACAATACGTATCATTGATTGACGTATAGGCGAGTACAATTATTTATTTATTTATGTTTCGTTAACACATGGCTACAGAATACAATACAAATATAAACAATACAAAAACAGAATTATTTTACCAAGTAGGTACCTATTCGTACTACATACCTTAGCAAAATAAACACAGGGGACAGCCTTTGTTCACTTGTTAACATTAAGACCCGAGATACACGGACTGCTTGGAGCAGTCGGGGTCAAGCGCTTGGAGCAGTCGGTTTTACTGCAACACTACTGCTTCAAGCTGCCAGCATTCATTCAGTCGTAATATGCATTTGGAGCGGCTGCTCGAAGCAGTCGTGTTGCAGTTGAACTGACTGCTCTAAGCAGCTGATTCCAGCGATCCGTGTATTGTAAATGAGAATTTTGTATTGGAACTGCAGACCGCCGCGTCGTGCTGCGACAGCTTGAAGCATTTTATCCCGACTGCTACAAGCAGTCCGTGTATCTCGGGTCTTAGAACCTGAATATAACATTTCCTCTCAATATAGTCAAACAATTATTTAAAATGTCAATGTTTTACTCTGTTCATTTTGAAATATGTACAGTTTAGTCATGTATCGGTAATGTTTTCACTAATCCACTTACTGAAGATTATTATTAAAAAAAATCTACATGACTGTATGCATAACTTAAAATAAATAAATCAACTTCCCTGGAACTTTTAGCAACTATTTGATAAATCTACGATTTTTGACACGACGCCTTTGCAGAGGGCACATAACGCTATAATTTGTGACTGAATATTTTAGAGAAACACACCGTTTAAATTATTAGAGAAATTTGATTACAAAATGCGTTGTTTCTACGCGCTCGTAACTGGCTGCAATGGTGGAGGAATCCAGAGATAGTAGACTATAAAGTGTGTTCGATGGTCTTCTAGGCTCTGCATGATTTGGCTCCACTCTTCACTCAAAAACCTTCACAAAAGAATTTTCAGTCAGAAAGACGTCTAAGGTCGATGTCGTCTGGATCACAGAGTATCAACTATTTAAAGGCCTTTAAGACAAAATACGAAATGCAGATATTAGGTGTCGATATAATGGATCGTGATGCTGGAAGCTGGATTAAAGCGGCAATGTGCTGACCATTTGGTCAGACAAGAGGATACTAGATGGGCACCCAGAATAATACAGTGGAGATCTTGGACAAATAATAGTGTCGGAAGACTCCCTAAAATATGGTTTAATGATGTTTGAGACCTGGATGTACCTGAGTAAATTACTGAAAAATTCTTTGTTTTCGCAGAACCAACAATTTATAAGCTAAATCTCCTTTGCAATGATGCAATCATGACATCATAGAACAGCGCTATATGAATCAATATCAATTGGTCAACTGAAATCCAGAGCCATTATTAATCTCATTCAATCACACCATCAGGTCATATATCAAAATGTGGGGTAACCAACTACAGGCACTAACTACATTCGGAATGGGTGGTGTACCTCATTGCTGAACTATCATGTGAAATGTTGTTTTGCCTGTTGTCGTAAACGATGATAAAAGAGTGGTAGCACTATTCTAACTCGGTGCCTCACATTGTCAATCTCGATTTTATTAAAAAAAATAATAATTCAAAATAAGGCTAAAGCAAAAATATCTATATGGTTATACCTGATTTCTTCTATCTCTCTTTATCCTTTTGTTTTCCTATCATTGCTATCAACTGTTATTATATTCAATCTTTTTTTGTCTTTTTCTATTGTACTTTTCTTCTGATATCTTTATGTTCTTTGTTTTATTGCCATATGGCAATTATTGTCGACTGACAAATATTTCCAACCCAGAGAAGCAATATTTAATAGTTATCTCTAGTCCAGCAAAAATCGCTTTACCACTAATTCATCAAATTCTAAACACGTCGTGGGAGAGAACAGTATTTGCTTGAGGATTTTTTTACGAGCTCTTAAAAAAGCAACTTGTTTTTTTTACCTCACTATCCAGATTGTGGTTGGAAGTATAATATATACATATGTGGGTATTGTATTGTGCAAATGACGCAAATACAAATTCTTTCGAGGTTCGGGAACTAACATTTTTTTTATTAAACACGTGTTAAACACATGTCATTCACAACATACTGAATGTTTATTATACTTATATGCAGTAATAACTCATTATGTCGTGTGAATGTGTAAAAGTCGCGACCTACATCCGTATTTTCTGGTTAATTTTAGTCGAAGTGTACCCTAGAAAGAGACAATAACAAATATTTTTATTATTGCATATGCGCAAACATTGGATTTTTTTCCCTGTCGGGAGTCAAAGATATTTTTCAACAGATTTTTAATTATCTCAATAGAGACGAAGTTGGAATATTTACTGTAGGAGAACCGGGAAATCAAGGCACCTACAGGGCATACGACCTGTCATCGGCTGGTTTACGTGATCACTTTATGCGCTTGCGCAACGTTCACCAATTATGCCTTTTTAATGAGATCCCTATCAATTCAATTTTTGAAAGTTCTATATATTGCATAGAACTTAAGAACTTTCTAAAATTGGATTGATAGGGATCTCATTAAAAAAGCATAATTGGTGAACGTTGCGCAAGCGCATAAAGTGACCACGTAAACCAGCCGATGACAGGTCGTAAGCCCTGTAGGTGCCTTGATTTCCCAGTTCTCCTACAGTATATATTCCAACTTCGTCTCTATTGAGATAATTAAAAATCTGTTAAAAAATAGAGACAACAACACTTATAAATGCATACGTCGTTTCTCGGCTTGATTACTGCAACGGCATTTATGCTGGATTGCCAAAGTATCAACTCGATAGATTATGGATGGTGTTCAATTTGACGACAAGGTTTATTTTTAGTGCGGAAAAACGGTGTCGCATAACTCCACTACTAAACGAATTGCACTGGTTCAAATGTCCAGAGCGAGTTGATTACAAAATTTGTTTGACCGCTTTAAACAATCTAGTACCACAATACATTCAAGAGCTACGTCAGAGAAAAGAGCTCTCTCGGAGGCATCTCACACTCGGGTCGTCTCAGTCGTCTGGATCACAGAGTAACAACCCCCTAAAGGAGTTGGGCAGAGTCAACAAAGCGGCTTACTAAGACCGGTGCTTGGTGTGAGTTGTCCAATTAAGTGGAATGCACTGCCTCCAGATTTTCGCAGTGCTCAAAGCAAGAGCACTTTCACTAAAGGACCGAAAGCAGTTTTGTTTCGTAGAGCGGCACATACCTAAACTCAGCGCCCTTGAAATGATCTTGAATCATTAAACGGCGCTATATAAATTGTTATTATTGCAAAAGTGTTGATCTCGGTTATGATCCGGTAATTTCCTTCACAACGGAGCGTACTCAAGTTGTGAGACTATGTGTTTGTGTAGTTGTTTAAAGTGGTAGGTACCTGTAGAAATTTTCTGACTATTATACATGTGTTGATAATAAATTGTAGTTTTTTTGTATGTTGCTGATGACGTATGGGTGTAGCTTTAGTATGTCTATATTTTTTGGTGTGTTTTTGGTATGATGCCTTTAGATGATAATATTATCGGGACTAATATTACTTTTTCCTGTTTCCATTGTGATTTTATCTGTTATGCTAACGATATGTATTTATCTATTTTTTTCAAATGTTTCTTTTGTATTTGCTGTATTTGGTATTGATATTTCTATTAGATATGTGTGTTTATGTATTTTGTCGATTAATGCAATGTCTGGTCGGTTATGTAGGTTTGTTCTATCTGTATTTATGTCTCTATTTCAATATAATTTATAGTTATCATTTTCTGTTACTGCTGGGGGTGTGTATTGATAACTCTTGGGGTGTGTTTCGATGAGTTTATTGTTATTAATCTTATTGTTTTTAGGTTTCACTCTCCACTACCAAGGAATTGTGGAGAGTTATGATTTTCTTCGAAGGAGTCAAATTAACTAGGATCAATCCATCTTCTTCTTTTGCACTAGCCTTTGTCCTATTCCTTGGGGTCGGCTCTCCTAGTCCTCATCTTCCAAGTCCTTGTGTCCTCCGAACGCAGTTCAGCAATGAGTTAACCACCCATTCAGAATGTACTGCCTTTTTAGATGAGAAGAGACTAGTTTTTGGGCATGCCCGTACGTGTCGTGGTTGCTTTTAGAAGGTAATTCACACCCGCATATCTGTCACTGGTTACCCCACATTTTAGGAGATGCCGTAATGGTATGTAGCTACGAATAAATGAATGAAGTTATTTTGTAATTTTCGTTGGTTACTAAAACAATGAATGATTTTGTAAGCAGAGATGTTGTCACCTTCTTTGTATCAAAACTAAGTAGCATATTAATAATTGTCGGCCTTCGTGGCCCAGAGGTTCCGGGTTCGATTTCCCGTGGAGACACAGTTTTAATTGTATTTTCAGTCTGGATCTGCGAGACGATAATTATAATAAGTCTCCAGAATGTGGCAACTTGTTATTGGGTGCGTGCAAAATTAATAATATTTGACATAGTCCGAGAAACCATGAACCATTTTTGGCAACTGTATAGCCGCGATTCTACTATATAATATATTCCAAATTCGTCTCTATTGAGATGTAAAGTTTGTCAAAAAGTAAATAACTTTTTTATTACTTGATTTATTTATCAATTATTTGATGATTTTAAGATATAATACCAACAAACTTGTCAAACAGCGCCATTGGCGTTTTGTCTCTCTTAAATATGACAAAAAATTACCATAAATTAATCGAGACAATAATTAAACGTTTACATTACAAAAACTTCAAAACGGAAACGGTAATATAACAATAGTAGGTATTTGTACATACGACTGTCTGACATCCGGTGAGATAGGTAGCCATGTTTCACTTCCATACACCAGACGGGACAGTGTATCCGGTCCGGTATGTAACTGCAGATCACCTGTTATTACCTTATTCATATCATTGTGATAATGGTTTGCATGCATACATTAATACTTTAATAGGATAGGCAGAGAAAACCGGACATCACATTTTCTATATTGTCAAGCATCATCTACATTCATCTATCATCATGTACAAAATTTCCGTTTATTGCTCAAACTTCTTATATTACATATTACCTATTATTTTCAGTCCTCTCTACCCCAAGGGGATATAGTGGGGAGAAATGAATTCGCAATTTTAAGGTTATTTTTTATTGCAGATTATCAACTTATACCATGCTGAGATTGTATTCTGAAAGTTTCATCACAATGTATCCGTGTGTGTGATATGTACCTACGGCGTGTTTATTCTACTTTATCGATTATCGACTAAAGTAGGTAGGTACTAATGCGATTCTTTTCAAATTTTGCAAATTTGTATATCCAATATTCGCATAGACCCCATTAGATTTTGAAGGATATCTGATCAGTGCTTCTCAATTTTTTTAACTGTCAAATATTTCAAAGTGACCTCAAGCTCAGAAAACATAAAATTTGACATAAGTAGGTACCTTTTCATACTAAAATCTTATAAAGGTAGGTACCACTTTCATAAAATGGCATTGAAAAATTATCAAGTTTCGTTATATGTAAAATATTCAAATCAAAAATAATTTAACGAACTCTTTTAATGAAATTGCTGTAAATTTTTCATACAAAATTTTAATACTTTGGGGAGTGACTTGGTAGTGAGGATTATAGTGTTGGCCAATTTATATTATAGAAATCCACTGTTATCCAAATATGGGGTCGTTTTTTATCTTTTTTTTTTGTTTTGTTGGTTGTCTGCAAGAACTTGCCACTAGGCAATAAGTCCGTCATTTGTACTAGTAAATAAATTATCTAGGTACCTACAATAAAGTGTTAAAATAAAATAAAATATGTAAATAAATATAAAATTGACAAAATTGTCTACTCGTTTTTGACATTTCAACCAGTGCAGTTCTTTTACGAAACGATCATTTTTAAGACAGTAATAAGATACCTATTCGTATTTTGTCAAAATATTTTAAAAAATAGGTTAAATCTACTTAAGGGGGGGGACTGCTGCCAACATACCTACCTATTTTTCAATTTGATATACCATCATTATTTCTTATCAAATCGTTTTGAAAAAATAATTTAGATAGTTTGGATATTAATAAACAAAAATATACCTTAACTTTTTGATAATGTTCTCTATAAATTCTTGTAGAAAAATAATGGCATACCCCGATTTTCAACGTTTATCATATATCTTTAATAAACTATAAGGCGTAGAGTAATATATTTTTTTTTAATTAAAGAAGACAAAAATATCTAGAAAAATATGATGTGACGTTGCATGAATGCTTCAGGTTTATTAAATAAACCTAAAAAACATTTATTTTCCATTCAGCGCCATTGCGTAATAAAAAGTTTTTTTGGTTTATTTAGGTACTTAACCTGATGCGTTAATGCAACGTCATATCAAATTTTTCCAGTTATTTTGTTCTTCTTTATGTAAAAAAATATTGCTCTATACCTTATATTTTTTTAGAAATTTAAGATAAATGTCTAAAATCGGGGTATGCTTACCTATTATTTCCCTACAAGAATATATACAGAACATAATCAAAAAGTTAAGATATATTTCTCTTTATTAATATCCAAACTAACTATGTAGGTTATTTTTTTTCAAAATGATTCGTTTAGTAATAATGATGGTATATCAAATTGAAAAAATTGGTACGTTGGCAGCAGTCACCCTCTTAAGTCCCTCACTTGGCGGAGATTGTATAGTGAAATGAAATTTTTATACATTTTTTTATAATCCCAATAGAGACGAAGTTGGAATATTATAGGACAACCTGTCATCGGTAGATTTTAGTGATCACTTTATGCGCTTGCACAACGTTCACCAATTATGCCTTCTTGTTGAGATCCCTCATCAATGCAATTTTGGAATTTCTATATATTTTAATAACGAGAAACTGAAAAACACCAGCGCCATCTATGAAGTAACGAAGAAACGTTTTTGTAACGCCATCTATTGAGAAGTTAGTTTTTGTAAACAATGAAAGCAACTGTCTTTATATACATGAGGTGAGAACGCTCTCGCACAGATGTCACATTATGTGTGTAATTTTTTATTTCGCTTAGAGGAACCTTGGTTGAAATTGTCGGTTGATGTATTACATTCGAGGACACTACATAGAGTAGTGACACAATTGACGAGACGGTATTAAGTAGGTATTTGATTCATTGACCAATCAGATGTTAGATCATTGCAAACGTTTGCTGCTGATAAAGGACAATGGACAGTTGACAGCAATCATGATATTAATTGCGAATATTATTTAATTTATTGTTGTACGATGGATGTTTGTCATAGCGAGGGAAGTTCGAAATTAACAGCTGTTTGAAAATATATTTCTAAGTATAGGATAAGGAGACAAATTTATGTGCTATGTCTAAGGAAATGATTCATCAGATTTGTTTCGAAAGCGGGAATTGTTAATGAAACTCGAAGTTGCGATGGGATGTGATTCCAAAGATGATTCCATAGAGATGTAATACATACATTTCCAAGAGTTCGACATATTCTTACTAAGCGCCCCCACATTTAAACAAATATATCAGAATTAAAATTTCATCCTCATAATCTTACTCAACACTTAATATACTGCACACATTTACATAATTATACAATTTCACACATCATTCACACAATATCTCACCATAATAATTATGTAACTATTCCTATTTATCTTAATATACCTACTACAATAACTCCAGTGACAACCTGTAATTGGCTTTAATATTTACTCAAATCATCTTTATTTTATATAATTTATTATACGTTGTATGTTGTCCTCAAAATAAATAAATGAACTGCTTTTACAGAAAACATGTGGTGAAAAAGGAAGTATTGTTTACTGGGATACTGAGCGTAGGTATATATACTTGACCACTGACGCGTTACGCTCAAAGAGCATCTACAGAACGCCCTTTGAGCAAAACGTGTTAGAGGTCAAGATTCAGGAATAGAAAAATGTTAAAAATTGAGTTTATACTGGTTATTTTCAGTAATCTATATACATATATAAAAATGGATTTACGTATATTTGTATGTGTCCGATGAACTCCCAAACCAACCATCCGATTGCGGTGAAACTTTGGGAATTTGTTCAGCTCATTCAGGAGAAGTTTTATGCATTATAATTTTTTCATACGTTGCTATAACTTTGTGGCACATTTTAAATATTTTCGCAAATTGAAATTTGGTACAAATATATTTTTTGTTTTAACCACTGTGAATACTTGGTGACTAACCGATTTTCGGAGCTGACCGCTCCCTCCTCAGGACAGACTTGTACTCTTGTACTTGAACATAATAATTTATTTATTTATTCAAAATCTCACAAAAAAATTAAAAAAAAGGTTGGTATTGAATTGATACTTAGTGGGTGTGTTCAGCAAAAATCCTATATAGGTACCCATACATAAAATGCTATATTATATAAAACTGGAATAATTCTAAAGGTTCAAGTACCTATATTTGTTTGAATAGTATAAATTTTAAATGATTGAATGAATAGGGACGGAAGGGACTGTAGGGATGGAAGGGAAAAAAATACGGAATTATTATTAGCGAATCTAGATAATAATGTTAAGTGATAAAAAGGAAACATACCGTCACGAATTGACATTCGAAATTCCATCACGAATTGACAGTCGAAGAATTAAAACATAGACATTTTAGTTATTCAATTTCATTTATTTAAGAATTAAGAGTTCTATTCTTTGTCATTTACGTTATAAGCTCCCTTTTAAAATGTGCCGTGTCTGACTCTTTTAAATTCTTCTTCTTCATATTAATTTCTTATCAGCCTGCGTTTGTAGGACATAGGGGTTGCCTCTCCTACTCCGATAGTCCAATCCTGAACAACTCGCATCTAAGTACCTACTGTTGGAACAGTCAGAACGGTTAAGAACAGCTGCAAAATTATCTATGCATTTCATGTACTTACATAATACATGGAAGTCATATATTTTAGGTGTTTATTTATGGTTTGTGCATTGGGAAAATATTATTATCATTGTTTATGTTGGAACCTCCCTCGTTATCGAGTCAACCATAGATAACAATAATCGGTATGTCAGCAGAGGAACGTCACAAAAACTAACGAAATCATAATATATATTATTATGTTGGCATACAATGTATTATCATAATTGTATTTTAGTTGTATCGAGTGTCTACCATAGATTTTATTATCAGTTATTCTGAACTATTCGTCTGGGTACGTTGTGGAAATGTCACAATACGTTTTGTGAATATTCTTTGTGACATTTGAAATATCGTTGTTATGCGTTATTGGCGTGTGATTTGTGGTAAACAGTGCAATGTTTTTTTGGTGTTGTGAACATTGTAATATAATTATTATGCATTTTGAATGTTATATTCTTTAACCACTAATTGTATAGATATTTTTTACTCTCTTGGAGAGTCATGATTTCACAATTTTTAAGCGTATTTGTTTTCATCAATTTCTCAACGGGCATCATGTAGTGAGTGCACACTGTGAGTTTCGTCGTGATGTGTTTGTATAGTTGTCGCCAAATAACTTGAACTTTTAGCATTGAAAGGGAGCGATTTGCACGTAAACCAATGAAGCAAAAATACACAAATTTGCACTCTGCGCAACTGGAAGCTCGTTCAAGATGTTTGTCGAAAAGTATATGTATGGCGTACGGCGTACACCGTACGGATAATCCTTTATGTGTCCTCTCTACAGCCTAAACTATAAGTCCCATCAACTTCATATTAACATCATATGTGTAAAGTGCATAGACCTAGAGCTGATTAGTTTTCCATAGATATCCGTTAATTTCTTTTCTATGATTTCATCTGTCCGAATTTTCAAAATGCTCTCACGGTCTGGAAAATCGAGGTTTTTTTTATACTGTTTAAAATTTTGATACAATAAAAATATACTCATCAAAAATGTATATAACAAAAATAAAATAGCTTCTGTAAGGGAAAATTGAGTGCTCAACTTCATATTGATATCCGTTAGTTTGTTCTCTATGATTTCATCTGTCCAGTGAGAACCGAACACCCCATTCTTCTATCTTGACACGTACATCGCCTCATCAACATTGATACACTGTCTCATACATGCTCATCTTGCTAGTAATGCAATTTTACTTAAAATTTCTCAACAGGTATCATGTAGAAATAATTAAAGACAGTAATTTTTTTTGACACTAATTAATTTTGACACTAAAGACATTAATTTTAAAGATATTTATTTAAGCTTTTTTGGATTTAATGTTTCGTGAAGTCATATGGATATTACAATACAATTTTACCTACAGTTTTAATTTTGACCTTTTTCAGAGTAATTCTAAAGGCATTGAAAGAAGCATCATTAAATTTACTGTCTCATGAAGTTACGCGTCATTTTTTTGAGGTAGGTAATGATGTAATGAGAGCTCATGATTTACATTACTTGGAGGCATTTTTTGCCTCATTTACATTCATACAAAGTCTTGCAAATACTTTCCTTGTACTTCAAAATATTACACCGTCACGCTCGCATTTCGTTGAACGAACAACGGAAATGTTCATAGGGAAAAACCTAATTTATAACAAACTACTTGTGTAGTTATTAAAATTGTGAGAATTCAACTATCATTTTTACACATAAAAAGATAGCATGTTTCATATTATTTTACCCAATTATGGTAGCAATACATATTTATAAAAAGATAACGATAATCGAAATTTTTGTACTATCGCATATTATATATCTACCGATGACAGGTCGTAAGCCCTGTGGGTGCTTGATTTCCGCCTGTTTTGAGACCTTAAATTTGACAAAAGATAACGATAAAATTTATGAGATGAAACGAGTGGGTTGTGGCTAATACTTTATACCTACTCCACTCATAAGTGTACTCTTTTTTAACACCCATTTCTCTAACTTCACTTTTCTGTCTGTCTGCACTGGGCTGCGTTCACAGTGCACTTATGACGCTCTAAGCCGTTCATAATGACCGGAAACAGACGCACGAAAGACACTCAGATTGAACGTCGAGTGTACGCACCAAACGCTCTGTAAAATTGTCGGGTGAAAAACGCTTCGACAGTTATAGTATCTGTTGACTTCTATTTTATCTGTGGAATGATGACTTATATTTGTTTCTGTGGTATCCATTATATCAGTTGACATTTATGATGACAATATGCATTCACAAAGAGGTTAATTCATAATAATAATAATAATAAACACTTCTTTGCACCCTGCGCAAGTGGTGAGTTTATTGCCGTATGGCAATTTCTTCCAACTAACCAGTGTTTCCAGCCTAGAAAAGCAACATTTGCGTGAGAAATAAATTTAAATAAATTTCTCCTCTGCTGGGATTCGAACCCAGGACGCCCGCACAGGACCCCTTACCAACTGTGCCACGGAGATCGGTTATAAAAATATCATTTCAAAAATTTCCAATAAAAGGTCAGACAGCATTATTTACTCCACTGCCCAATTGTTGTCTTTCGATGAAAATATAACCTAAAAAGAGACATGTATGATAAAATGACATTTTCAAAATGCTGTAAAAAAGGATATTTTTAATATTTTTTAGGGGAATTTAGGCTGAATTTTATAATTGTGTGACAAACATTTACAAGAATAAATGTTTTTTTTTTATTCTAGTAAATGAAATGAAATCAGGGGGGCAAGTCTAGTACAACCGGCGAAATCAAAACCCTCACACCCATATCATGGATATAATTATCATAATATGGAGTTCTATAACATCTTATATTAAAGAACTCCATATAATAATTATATCCATGATATGGGTAATCACTAGGGTTTTGATTTCGCCGGTCGGATCAGGGGGGCAAGTCTGGTTCGACTGGCGAAATCAAAACCCCAGTGATTACCCATATCATGGATATAATTATCGTATGGAGTTCTATGACATCTAAAGATATTGTAGAACTCCATATAATAATTACATCCATGACATGGGTAATCACGAGGGTTTTGATTTCGCCGATTGAACCAGACTTGCCCCCCAGATTTGCCCCCCAGAAGTCCGGTTGATTTAATTAGCGGCCTTGCATAAAACTTTGCAAGAATGTGAATGAAGCGATCATTATCTGTTGTAATGCGTGTGTACGACGAGTATAAACGGTGCTGTATAAATTATTATTTTTAATATTAGATTTCTTGTAAACATTCGTTTATTTTAATGGGGTTGAAGATGACACCTGTTTTAATCAATATAATGTGTGCCAGATATCAATTCCTTTCAACACTCATTCTCAGGTATGAACACTACTCATATGAACGGAAATGTGCAAATATGAGGTAAATATTTATAAAAACCATTTTAGAAGTGGTTTGATGATGTTACAAAAAATTAATAATTCATTCATATCGCAGAAATGACCGCAAAACTCGTTTTGAAGATCAGGTCCGTCTCTTGGTTTAAAAATGCCCATTTTTTCGCTTCTTTTGTGTTGTAGCCATAGTAATTCGTTGCATAAACAGATCACTGATATAAATAAATAAATAAATCGTTTATTTGTTGCCATTATTGTTACATCACATAAAAACAAAAAAAATATACAATTTTAAACTACAATAGACAACAAAAAGGCTATTGCTCAGCTGCGCACTACCAGATATCCCTGGAGTGCTGCTGGTTTTCAGCAAAGCCTTGGGATAACACAAAACATTGAGAACAGACCACATGTCATAACCTATAAAATTTTAATAAAGCAATTGAAAAAATGTATTTCCTACTTCTCTTTTTTCACTGCTGGCACCCTTGTTGGTTCAATAACCATATCTTGCAGTATTTCTTAAAACTCTGTATGTATATATGTAAATATGTATGTATATATGTGAAATATGCGTCTTGGGTTCTATCCCCAGCAGAGGAGAAATTGACTTAAATTCATATACCACGCAAATATTTCTTCTTTGAGCTAGAAAAACTGGTTAGTTGAGTAAATTGCCATATTATGAAAATAATATCGACATTTCCGCGGGGTGCAAGGAAGTGTTTTTATTTTACTTTTCGTTCTTTTTTATAAGTCGGTGACATAGGGGCTAACGCGCATGATTATTAATCTATGAGACGCGGGTTTGGATCCGACTCTCTATTTCATAAAGTATAAGCATTTATTCTTGGTTTAGGAAATTCATGATGATTGAGAATTGATATGTTCTTGATGTAAAAACAGAAAAATCTATATTTTATCCTTTTTCTGGGTTACAATCCTAGGATTGGTTTGCATCGCACACTCCATCTCTCCACATATATCTGTTGTCCGTCAGCTTCTTCATCTCTTGGTAGCTGCTACAGCGCACATCACTGATCACCTGGTCCATATAACTGTCTCTAGGGCGACCACTATATATAGTGTATTCTTCATGGTTACAATCCTAGAATAGGTTTGCACCGCACACTCCATCTCTCCACATATCTCTGTTGTCCGCCAGCCTCTTCATCTCTTGGTAGCTGCTACAGCGCACATCACTGATCACCTGGTCCACATAACTGTCTCTAGGGCGACCTCTATATATAGTGCATTCTTCATGGCTACAATCCTAGGATTGGTTTGCATCGCACACTCCATCTCTCCACATATATCTGTTGTCCGTCAGCTTCTTCATCTCTTGGTAGCTGCTACAGCGCACATCACTGATCACCTGGTCCATATAACTGTCTCTAGGGCGACCACTATATATAGTGTATTCTTCATGGTTACAATCCTAGAATAGGTTTGCACCGCACACTCCATCTCTCCACATATCTCTGTTGTCCGCCAGCCTCTTCATCTCTTGGTAGCTGCTACAGCGCACATCACTGATCACCTGGTCCACATAACTGTCTCTAGGGCGACCTCTATATATAGTGCATTCTTCATGGCTACAATCCTAGGATTGGTTTGCACCGCACACTCCATCTCTCCACGTATATCTGTTGTCCGTTAGTTTCTTTATATCTTAGTAGCTACTACAGAGCACACCACTGATCCATATTACTGAGCGACCTCTATAGTTTCTGCCCTTCGTCATTCCTTCCGTATCAAGCAAAAGGAATGACAGTATCCTTCAGCTACAAGCAGACCCGGATGCCTAATGTTATAGCCTATCCATTTAGATCGTTTTTGGATAACCCCTTATACATAGGAGTTGCATTGTTTCTCCGACTGTGCTCAGTACCACGTCACTTAGAATGTGGTCTGACCAAAGGATCCTAGCCATGTGCCTGTAGCACCTAATTTCGAAGGCAGCCAGATATCCAGATTCCATCTCCGGCTGAAAGTCCATGTTAAGCTGCCATACAGCATTTAGTATTTTATAAATATGGATATATTTCTCATGTTATGATGAAAAAACAATTCTGTAAATAGGTGTTAAAAAAAACTTTGAAGTTTACAGTAACCAAATTATAGTTGCTAAAAAACATTTGGTTAATTGTAACCAGCTGCTATTTACACACAGCCAAACCGTACAGATATAATAGCTAAACTTTAGCTTCTTATTACAATTTTTTTGTTAAAAAATTGCCTGTTTAAAAAAACTTCTGTGTGTGCCATATCAATAACTTAAGCCAAGGCCTACCGGTCCTGCGCCATCTGGATTAACTCCTCGACGCTCCTCACTTCAGTCCATTCTCGGATGTTAAGCAGCTAACACGTCTGCCTTTCGCCATGCAGCAACGATTGGAGGACCACGTATTTTGGCCCACGTAGGATATGATCCAGATTATAGGAGCTTTGACAAATTGTTTATTTATTTTATTTTTATTGCATTGTGACACTGGTTAGAAATATATATTATATGACACTAATTAGTATTTGCCGCGCAACAGCCCCAGAACTTGTCATTTACCTAGTGGCGAGTGCAGCCGTAAGTTGCATGATTAAGCACTCTTGGCGAACGCTTCTTAACGCCTTACCCTGAAACCGAACCTGACGTTTTGCATTACGTGTGCTCGTTGCAATTCATCGTAGAAGATTGGCGTTATACAATTTTTTCAAACATCCGACACGACTTAATTATTATATAAATATTGGTGACACACAGACAAACAAAACACAGGCTGGTCGTTCTCTTTCTGTCTACTTTGCAATCATCAGTGCCATCTATATAAAAAGGTTGTTCGATAAGTCATTTCGTTTTCTCCTCATCATCGTCTTTATTTTTTTTCTTTCTCATAGGTCCGAATTCAGAGTCCGACCTAAATACTTAATACTAAATACTAACCATGTTTTCATTGCACAGTCGCTCACTTAAGTTAGGAGATCACGTTTCGTATAGAATAGTAATTATTTTTTATATAAATTCATTATCATACCATCCCTCTTTTTTTCACGTCTTTTCCCTATTTGAGGTAGGCACAGAGAACCAATCGCCGGACTCCTCTATCTTGACATTAATTTCTCTCTTCATTCAATTCCATGTATCGTCTCATACACGCTCTTATTATTTTTATTTTAAACGTCAATTTTTTCCCCCTTTTATTAGCCTTACATACTTTTTGGACATACGGTCATCACTCATTCATTCGATGTGGTCAAACCACCTTAGGGTATTTATTTTCATTTATATAAATTATCACAGTTAATTTATTTGAATCCAAAAGATTACTAATGTCTTAATGTCTTAATCTACTCTTAATCAAATTCATGATTAGTCCAGCTAGTCTTAGTTTAATAAGAATAGTATATTTCCTTCTTCTATTAAAAAAAAAAAAAAAAAACATGGGTGTAAGAGATGGAGTGAATAGCAGGGGCCGCCCCAGAAAGGGATGGTGTGACCATGTGAATGATATTTTGAAAGAAGGAAATATAAGAAGCTTGAATAATCGACGAGCATGTACGAGACGATGCATGGATGTAAAGGAAGCCAGGAATGTATGTGTTGTTTTAAGGAAGATCTCAGTGCTGTTTATGTACGCTATTTTGTCTTTTCTCTAACTTTTATGACTTTTTTGACTTCTTATGTGCCTGTTTTTTTTTTGCTTCTACTTATGTAACTTCTATAACTTTTTTTTTCTTGAATTGTGTAACTTTTTTTTAATCTTGAATTGTGTAACTATTTTTTTTTTCTTTTTTACTTAACTTTTGTAGCCGAATTATTTCTAATTTATGTACTTGTGTAACTTGCGTATGTGATTGAGTGAGAGCTCATGTAATTTTGTGTGCATCCATAATTGGACGTCCAGCACTCGTAGTAATAACCAATATTGTTTTCTTTTTGTGAGAATTGTGAGCTGGATGTCTGTCGATGTACCCTTTTAATAAAATAGAAATAAAATAAAATAAATAAATAAAAATAGAGGAGTATGGCGCTCGGTTCTCTCTGCTTACCCCGTAAGGGATATGGCGTGATGGTATGTATGTATGTATTATACTTCTTTGTCGTTTACTCTGTCATACATCATTTTTTTAAACTTAAATCTTTGTATTAAAAAATTAAATGACTCTCCTAACAATCCGGTAAGTATGTTTCGAATCTTGTATTGATACAGTTCGTCATCAGTGAATATCGACGCGTCTTGCATTCGACTCGCGTCAAAACGTCGCCAACTTGTGACAATCGAATTGTTTATTTTTGCGAAATAGTTGTGCGTTATTATTAATATACTAACCTAGTTTTTTAGTAGGTAGGTATGCATCTACCTTTATTAACAGTTTGATTTTATTGTGTCTACGTACTTTGAATTCAATTTAAATTTTAAATTGCATCTTGCGTTCGTATTTTCGAGGTCACCTGTGATGATTGAGTGTTTCGTTTTCAAAAAAGTGCAAATATTTATTTATTCAGAACATTTATGTGCAATCAATTTATCAAATGTATTAATAATATAAATATTACCGGGTTTATAACTACATAACCATAATTCAATATCTTCCAATCCTTCCAAGCAACATTAAGTTTCAAATAATTTACTGTCGCTGTCACTGGTTATACCACATTGTGGGATATGTAATGATGGTATGTATGTACGTATTAAAAGAAATAGTTTCTTCTCTACTGGGAATCAAACCCTGAACTACGACACATAAATGAAAAGATGGGTCGATGGCAGAGCGGTTAACGCGCTGGGCTAATAATCCAGTGGTCGCGAGTTCGAATCCTGCCTCGAACGATTTCGTTCACCTATAGCACAAACATTTATACTTATTTTAGGAAACGTAAAAAAATGTATATGTACTTGTTTAACAAGGACATATTCATTAAAAAAATAACTTATCACTATGACTAAGCAGTTTTCTGTTGTGTAATATTTAACTTGTTTAAAAAATCGTTAAAAGTGTTTAACGTATTTTGTTAATTGTTTACAGAAAACAGCAATCATTATTAAGAATTCATAGCAAATTCATTTTCATTTGTAAAACAAGGCGATTCATACATTAAGGCCCCACATGCACTGATAATCTTTAGCGAGTTGTATACCCCTCTTCTCGTACTGAAATAGATGCGGTAGGGTTAGTTCCGCCATACATTTTAGACTTTACTAGCGCGAAACAGAAACGACGTAAGCGACAATATCAAATACCTACACTTAAAAAAAATCATGACACAAATTTATAAATCTAAAACAGTCAAAGTGTTAACATCATATTTAACAATATTTTTGTCCAATTATAGTTTTTCATCTAACAAATAAAACCGATAACTAGGTACCTAATCCCGCAAATTTCTGGGATTTATATCTACTTTATATTTTTTATCGAGAATATTTTCAAGTATAACGATTCTGCCCCCCTATACAACGTGTCATTTAGCTCAAGAAAAGACAACTAAATGTATGGAAGTGACAGTTGTCACGTGACTGGCAACTGTCACTACCATATGTCTTGTTTCTTTTCTTGAGCTAAATGACATGTTGTCTAGGGGGGCTGGAAGTGCCAAGCTGTAGACATTATCCTATAATTTATCCTTATCTTTAGTTTCAAGACGATACATTGGCTGAGTAAATGATGATACCCGAATGCAACTAAATTGTTAATACAGTGAATAATGTAGACTTTAAAATTAAAACAGTGAATTTATTATTTGTGATAAGTTTGAGTGATTTTGGGAATGGTTTCGTCTTCCATTGGTGCATTATCAGTAACAGCGCAAATGACTTCATGGGGAATTGTAAGTATTATAAATATTGCACCAAATTTCTGTGATGTGAAAATATAAAGAAAACATTTCTGACATTGTTCTTTCTAGTCGATGTATATATTCTAGTTTGTATACTCATTCGACAGTTGTATAGTAAATAATATGCTCCTATCCTAACATCCAATTGGTTAAATTGACTATGATGATGATTAATATAGATAAGATGGGGTCACATACCACATACACAGAAATGCTAAAGCACGCTTTACACGAACGAGGTTTTCAACGCGGTGTAAAAAAATAGAACGTGTTTTATTTTGCGTGTTTTGTTTTGTATCGTTTTTCGTAAAACAGAAATCTGTAAAATTATTCGATGCCGACGAGTCAACATGACGCAAACGGATAGCCTAGTCTTCACACCATTTTTGTTAACCTAACCTACAAAAGTTTGGTAAAAATAGGTTGGTTAGGTTTGTTTGTAGTTATAATTGCGACTGGCGTGAGCCAGTTGCATTATATATTAAAAAAGAGTTAAGTACTAAAATATTAAAATAAATGACTAAATTGCTATTTTTACCAAACTTTTGTAGGTTATGTTTAAAAAAATGGTGTGAAGAGTAGGCTATCCGTTTGCGTTGTGTTGACCATAGATTTTTATTATAATATACTAGATGTAGTACTCCATGCAAAAAGTGAGTCATGGAATATCGCGAGTTTGACGTTTTGGTTGGCAACATATTTCAGTTTTCCTTACATTTCAACACATCCTAGATAACTGTTCTCTAAAATTTAATAATTAAAATGTTTTTTAGACAAATAAATCCGAAAACAATTCACATAAGTCGTTATTCTCTATATAAAAACGATGTGGTCTGGAACTAAAACGTCAAAAATCCCCCGGAAAAATGATTCACTTCGATTCATACAAAATTTGCTAACAACGACATCTAGTATCTATAATACCTATTATAATAATAATCTATGGTGTTGAATTGTGAAGTTCGCGGTATCTTTTGTTTACTTAACATCTCTCGACCAAAGAGCAATGTTTTAAAACAAAAAACAAAAAAAGTGAGGGTCCGAAAAGAATCAAGTCGTATCCAATTAAGTCAAACGAAGAAAACGAAAAAAATATAAAACACTGTTGAACGAAACGCGGAACAAGCGAAAAATAAAATGTTGCTATTATCACATAAATGTCATTTTTTATTTTTTTTCGTAATTGCAATAATAGGGGTCGCAAATAAAGGAGAAAATAATGCTCGTGCATAGCGATGTTTTGTGTAACCTGTATTTTGGATTCTGTTTTAAGCGTTGAAAATCATACATACATACATACATACCATCACGCCATGTCCCTTGCGGGGTAGGCAGAGAGAACCGAACGCCACATCTTTCTATCCTGGCAAGCATCTCTCGCCTCGTCCACATTCATGCATCGTCTCATACATGTTCGTCTATTGCTCACACTTCTAACATTTCCGTCTTTCAAAATTTCGTTCACATGGTCGTACCACCCCTTTCTTGGGCGTCCCCGACCTCTCATTCCATTCCTTTCCGCTCTGTATATTTTCTTCGTCAGGCGCTCCTCATTCATTCTCCCCATGTGACCAAACCATCTCAATGTGTTCACTTTCATTCTAGTAATGACATCTTTCTTCATCTTACATTCTTTCCTTATGTCCTCATTTCTTACCCGGTCATACATCGTTCTATTACAAATCCTTCTTAACGATCTCATTTCAACTGCATTTATTCTACTTTCATGCGTCTTCTGCCAAGTCCAGGTTTCACTTGCATACGTCAAGGTTGGCACTACGATGGCGTTATGAATGGCAACTTTGGCATCCTTTGATATGCTGCGATCATTCATAATTGGTCTTAGTGCTCCATTCACTCTGTTTCCTGCCATAACTCTTCTTTCGATCTCTTTATCGAGTCGTCCGTTCCGTTGAAATATGCTTCCCAAGTATACATATTCATCGACTTGCTCGAGCCATTCGTTCTCTACTCTTATTTTACACGCTGTTCTGCTTTCACTCTTTTCAAAGACCATTGTCTTTGATTTGCTGGCATTCATCCTAAGTCCGTTCTCTATACATCCTTCATAAACCATACTTACAAGATACTGTAACTCTTCCATACTTTCTGCTAATAGAACTTTATCGTCTGCATACATCAAATCTCGCACCATTACGGTACTCAATTTCAGACCGCTTCGAATTTCAAAATCAGACCGCTTTGAAAACCTCGTTCGTGTAACTTAAAACTTATCCAACTGTCGATTTATTCAAGAGAATTTTATTCTCTTAACATATCGACAAAGTATCAAGCCAATATATTTTTCACGGCTTTTCCAACTTTATAAAAATATCAACACTGTAGTAGTACATCTCAAACTTTTTTAACAATTTTGATAAAAATTGAATTTAGTGACGACATCGTTTCATACAATTTGTAATGCAGTAAACACTTCACAATATCTCACTCAATTGTTTGATACCTACTTAATCTACAAACATACATCATGGTGTTTTCATGTTCTGGATAAGGAAAACAGACTGACCTCCATAATATTCTATCCTGACATATAGGTACCTACATGTTTTGTATGGAAAACCAAATATCTTAAAATACTTATTAATTTGAGAATACCTATTAAGTAAGTGTTTATAGTTTGGTACGTATTCTTCAATTATATATGATCGTCATCGACAGTTGGATCTCATGTGTTTCATATAACTAGTTTATATATTTTTTTCTCGAAGAAGTAACTTGTAGTAGTACGGCATAATGAGAATTCAAAAACTGCCTTGGAGCCTATCGCGTCGCCTTAAAACATACGCGGCGGTACTAATAACGAAAAAGTAGCGAGGTTGAACCATGGAATAGAGTGACTAAAACCTAACGGCCAAAAATCTTACTAATAACCAAGTTTTAAAACTTCTATTTTATTCCATGGTTTATATCACCATGGTAACGCTAAACCATCCGGGCCCCTAGTTTAGTGGTGGAATAGCGAATTCGTGAGCTGTCAAAAGTCAAATAGACCGCGCGTATTGTATAAATTTTGTCATTTTTAAAGAAATACTTTTTTTAATTATGGACGACAATCTGTTATTGCATTATAGAATCGGCGATTTTGAAAGATCGTTTCAAGAAATAGAGCAGGTGGAAACAGTTTTTCGAAGCCACAAAATTCATAAGGTGCGTTGTAATCCGTTTGTTGATTACAACATTAATTTTAGAAGAAAGTACAGATTTTTAAAGACAGGAGTTACACATCTCGTAGATTTATTTGGAAGAAGGCTAATAAATGAAGATATTTATTTTCCATTGACATTGTTTTAAAATAAATAAGTTATGTTGTAATAAGTTAAATTATTTGGAACCCAACCAAAACGTGACGATACGTCAACAGTAAACCATCAAAACCATGCAGTAAACAAACAATGACAAACATAGAAATACAATGATTCTCGATAGATGTCATAGATGACGGCTAATAAAGTCATAGAGAATGAACAAAAAATAGCATAAAGTAAAGAAAAATTCCGAAATTCCCGTTAAATGGCTGCGTTCACTCAACATTCATTCCGTATTCCATGGTTTACTTAGTCCTTGTACATTTTTACATTATTAGTCAGAACTCGCTAAACCACGAATTAGTGCCTAATATGTGGTTTACGTAGTGCGAGGTTTAGTTGGCTAAAACGAGTTTTAACGAAAATGTTATTAGTACCGCTGACGTAGTTTACTGAAAATAGATTTCGTCAGAAATGTTTGTACGTACGTAATTATTTTTACACTCTTTTATACTGTATGTTGAAATATAATATGTACAATTGTTCGTATGTATGTCTAAACAATGTTGTTATTTAAATAATTGAACCTGTTGTATGTGTGTGTGCGTGCTTGAGATAACTATAGATCGTTTCTTTATCGTGACTGAAGATAGCAATTATGCCATCGAAACTTAATGAGATTTTTCAAGTATGTACACGCCTATGTTTCTCATCAAGTACTTTCATAATAAACTGTTTTTATTCTCAAACTCAAAAGGTTCTTGTCAAATCTATTACAACTATACCTAAACATGTTCATGTAGTAGTAGTACCTATTTGCTATCATACATTTTAAATTTAGCAATATGAGAGAACAATGCCAAAAAATAATTATTGAAATATCGAGAATTTCGTCTGAAAAATCAAGGATTTAGATTTTCTTACTGGGATTCTAGTTTTCTGTCTGGCGCAAATTGTTAAGAATCTCTAGTAGGCTAAGTATATGGTAAATTTAGAAAATATTATCCCGAGTATGTACCTACCCTCAAAAATATAAAACGATTGTTATTAAAAATAATTTTTAATTTTTACTAGCAACTGTTTAACACTGTGTAGCTTAAAAAATAATGTAATATCCGCAAACAAAAATGGTCTAATATTGTTTATTGTTTACATTGAATTTGTTGTAATATTTGCTTGTTAGGTTTAAATAAAAAAAATGTATATCATTGAAATAAATAACAGTTTATTTTTTACATATTTATTCTATTGCGTGAGTTTTTTTAAATTTTAATTAAAACCCATTTTTTATTGTAACTAAAAAACTAATTTAATCAAAAGAAAACATGAAATTCACCGAACGAGTTTTTTACTAGTTTAACATTAGAATGAAACCTCATTAATTTAAGGTATTAAAGGGCCTCAAGTGAGGTTTCTTTCTAAATGATCAACCTAAGTATGTACATAGAGTTATAAGAGGCATCGTGGGAGATCGCGATCCACTTCCACGCCGGCGACGCTATAGAGCCCATTGGCCCTGTTCACCACCGGACGCAGCCGCAACATCGGACAAACACAAAATATCCACCATCCATCGGGTTCAACCACTGCCCCCGAGAATCCAACCTCACACGTCAGGGCCTCCGATTGGTCTCAAAATCGGCCGCTATGTACACTCCGTTTCAAGTCAAAAAAAAAATAAATAAGAGGCAGTTATTTTTTTTTTTATTATTGAAAAATAATAAAAAACATAAGATACTACAAAAAAGAAAACAATGATTATGAGTCACGCCAAGTCTAATTTCTAGACTTGGCGTGTTCTCAAGACAATATCTATGTATACTTTAAAAATAACAAACAACGTTACAGTAAAAAGAGACATACAAATGTCACACAAAGATGATCTCTCAAACAAACACACACTCCTTCCTATGTTACAAAAGTTATCTATTTAAAATAATAAAAATAAATGAAATGAGAAAAAAGTAAAATCGTTTGTGATCTTAATTATATATAATTATATATAATTATATATAATTATATATAAATCTACACCTCAATAGACATTCCTTGACAAGCCTTTTACATTGGCATTTCAGTAAAGTTTAAGTAAGGTTTGATCTATATTTTCTTTTTTTGACATTTTGTTTCTTTGCTTCAGGTCTCTTCAAAGGGTCGACCACAACGTTGGACGGCGTGGGTCTCAGGCCCACCCCCGCAGAGCGCCCCAAGTCGCTGCGGACTCTGAAGAGCGTCTACGACGGTGGTGGGGCTGCCGCGAACCGGCTGCCGCAGCAGCAGCAGCAACACAACTCCAACAGCCAGGTCCACTATCCCAACCATCAGGCTTACCACTCGAACCAGCAGGCGTACCATGGAGACAACCACAATCAGAGCTATCACGGGACGGTCATCAACCAGATCGACTCTAGAGGGATGTACAAGACTGAGCTGGAAGACCCTTGGCAGTACAGGACGGGCAAGGAGCCAAAGGACCAGCACGAGAAGAAAGACTACGGATCCAATCAGAGCTCGGGTGCTTTGGAAAAGTCGCTATCCATCTTGAGCCCCTTCGACGAACAGGTAAATATTCCATAGGTACTCATAGTTTTAACACTAGTTCTAATTATACTGGGAATGTAAAGGAACGACCAGATATATCATTACATGCTACATATTTATTCAATAACTAATATATTTATATGGATTTTCGATATTAATTCTTATTATCTGTTGTTTTATTCGCTTTTTCACAAAGCTATAACATACTATAAGTTCGTCTCTTTCGCAGTCATTACTTGGAGGTAGAGATAATTATAATGTGATTGCACTCGAAAAAAGGAGAAAATAAAGCAGGAAGTGCCAGGATTCGAACTCGCGACCGCTGGATTGTTAACCCAGCGCGCTAAACTCTCTGCCACCACCCATCTAATATTTTCCGAATTAATTTTGTGGACATTTAAAAGAGTACAAAATGGATAGTACAAAATGGGAAGAAGAGAGGAAAGAAGAGAGCACAAAATGGGTTGAAGAGAGTACAAAATGGGAAGAAGAAAGCACAAAATGAGATGAAAAGAGTACAAAATGGGAAGAAGAGAGTACAAAATGGGAAGAAGAGAGCACAAAATGGGATGAAGAGAGTATAAAATGGGAAGAAGAGAGGAAAGGACGACACAAAATTCGGATAATGAGACAGAATTTTAAGTGTTATTTGCAAAATTCACTCTATTTAAACAGCGAATGAGTCATTTGATACAAACGATTTAGAAGCGACTGCTTTTTCCTTGTTACGAATGGCAACTGAGGAAGAGGCGGTCGTGTTAGGTCGATCAACTGATAAGTCAAACCGACTTTCCTGTGAAAAAATTAGTTTCGGCTTAATCAGAATTTTTAATTAAATGGTTTTCGTTAACACAGTGGAAATAATTAAAAATATTTTTTTATTTTATTTACAAAGAATATGTTCTCATACATTCCCTAAATTAAGCATAAATGCTTGTGCTATAGATGAACGAATTCAGTCGAGGCAGGGTGGGGTTCGAACTCGCCATCACTGGATATGGTTTTATCATTAGATGGGTTAGTGCGCTGGGTTAGTAATCCAGTGGTCGCGAGTTCGAATCCTGCCACGACCAATTTCGTTCACCTATAGCACAAGCATTTATGCTTAATTTAGGAAATGTATAGGGATGTAAAAAAAAGTTTATTTTTAAATCATTTGTAGTCAAATTCAGCATTTATATTTAATATATTGTCGGCCTTCGTGGCTCAGTTGGTTGGGTATCTGACTGCTGATCCAAGGGTCCCGGGTTCGATTCCCGGTGGAGACACAGTTTTTTATTGTGTTTTCAGTCTGGATCTGTGAGACGATTAATATCGTATGTCTCCAGAATGTGGCAACTTGTTATTGGGTGCGTGTTAAATAAATATTTGACATAGTACCTGTTAGTTGCCTGAGAATCAATAAATAAATAAATATACTTAACACTTTTGAATGTTGGATATATCTCTGCAGGAAGAATGGGCAAAAATCTCCGAGATCATGGCCTCGTTCGGCTCCAAGCTGGTGCGGGAGAGCGTCTTCGCCGAGGAGCTTGAAAGGGAGTTCCAGTCCAGGTTGGGCCTGGCGGGCGCCATGGCACGGAGGAGTCCGAGTCCGGCTCCGGAAGCCATGGTCCAGGAGAAACCAGATACAATACCTGCGTGGCTCAACAGCATCGGACTGCCTCACCTAGAACTCAACTTCCTCAATAACGGATATGATGAATTCAACTTTATCGTGAGTAATTCTCTAAACATAAATATAGACTGTAGTTTATCATAGTTTATAGATAATAGGTACAACTGAAATGAAATGCACATATATATTTAGAAAGGGTTCTTGCATACTGACCTGAAAAATAATCAAATAGATTCTGCCCATGATCAAGGCTTTGATTCCACACTTATATGTTTAGAGTACCACAAGGAACACATTTTGGACCTCTGTTATTTTTAATCTATATATATCAACGTAAATGGAGACCAAGGCTCGATATGGACCGTAGAGCCATCGAAGAAGAAGATATCAACGTAAATGACCTTATATTGCGGTAAATTATAAATTTAAGTATATTCAATTTCTCGCGAAATTCCACTGTGTTTTATTTTTTTAACCAACCAGAGTCATTTCGTCTTTGTTCAGTAATGGACATAAGCCCCCCTGAGACCTCCAGAGATCTTGGCAAGACCCCATCCATCCACCTTCAACCACTCGTCTTATATCATCAGATCATCTTGTTTGAGATCATCTAACGCTTCTTTTACCAGTTCTAGATCGCCATTCAAGTACTCGCTATTGTTTTAACAAATAGCAAATCTGTTATCTTGACGCTTCACATTGCAAAGGTCTAAAGAAACAGTGCTTCCACTTTTTTCTTTAATTTGACATCCTTGTTTTGAGGCCTTCCAACCTTTCTTTTGCTCGTTCTGCTTGATATTTTTTTGCTATGTATGATCAACGATAACTTTAAATCTCGATGTCAGATTTCAATAATTCTTCAAATTTCATAAAAAAGGGGTATATGCCGATTGGTTCCCATTACAATTTGGTCATGGTATCCATGAGCATGGAACTCATGGAACTCTTCAATTTTCACTTCAGCTATAGTAATCCGTTACCACATTGTCCGATTTTATTGATACCTTTTTTAAGGGGAAGGGATGGCTTCAGAGATGATCACACATTTAAATTTCATCGAGTTCTGATGATGGAACTCACGAGAAAAGATGATTAAACTCTTCAATTTACTAAGTCGTCTGCAATTAATAATAATTCTTTACCACGTCGCCCGAATTCGGTGATTCCTTTTTCGTTAGAAAGGAATTACTTCTGGGGTGGTTCCATTTGAACTAAGCCAGGAGATTTGATTATGGCAATCGTGACAAATGATGAAACTCTTCAATTTGTCAAGAACATTTGCGTATCATTGTATAGGTGAATTGTATGAAAGATAATATTACTACATACATGTTATATACTATCACGCCATGTCCATCATTCGTCCGCCCTAAGGAGAATCTTCCCCCGGGCGACAACGTGGAGTGGCGTACGTGAATGTCACTAAACAGACTGAGGACGGGCGTTAGGAGAACGTTGGATAACCTGTCTAGATGGAGCTTCCTGCAACAGGGAATACCAACGATATGTGACCGTGGAGAGGAGCAGACCACCGCACATCTGTGCAGCTGCCCCTCAAGTACAGTCAACTGCACCATGCACGATCTTATGGTGGGCAATGATTGTGCTATTGACGTTGCTAGGCACTGGCAGAAGATTATTTAAATGCGTTGCTGACACGATAGAATTAGAATGTCCATCACGGGGTAGCCAGAGAAAACGAACGTCGCATCTTTCTATCTTGATACACATTCATTTTCAAATCGGTTTTTTTATATGGTGTTGTAATATTAGGTACCTACCATAAAAAAACAGGTTGAATCATATACCTATTCCGTTTCTGCAACGATTAGTTTGTTTGACACGAAGAAGCATCAGATAAAATTTGATAAGAATATTTATTTGCGTAAAAATATTTTATTAAGAACTTGAATCGAGCAATAAGTTCTCATTTTACACATTTTATCCTTTTTTATCACAAAATAAATAAAGTTGTTATTAAAAAAGTGTTTTAACCGTGACCTCAATTGAATAACCGTGCCACTGTGGAAAATACTGACAAAAGTTCTCACTTGCGCTATTATTATTTTATTTTTTGTGATAATTCAAGCAATTGAGTAGTTATCCATAACATCATACCAAACACCTGTTATTAGGGTGAGTAGACATAAACGAAGGATTTGCATTTCCAATAATTTTGTGCTGTTTGTATTTGAAGGTACGACAAGTGCTCTGTCTCAATCATTGTTTTTTTTTATTTTATAAATTTTCATGCCCCTTTTACCCGCAGACTGCTGCAGTTTTCCGCTGTGTGGGATATTTTATTGTAAAATTTGTATTTTTTACTTTAAAACATTATAATTATTATTATTGTAAATAAATTGTGAAATAGATAAATAAATAAAAAAATATGTATAACATACATGGATTTAAAAAAAGAGGTTTGTCAACAATTAAGTTTTAAAGAAAAATATTTAAAACAGAGATCACAAT